>JAKWBJ010000319.1:0-147778 GCA_023159175.1 Wohlfahrtia magnifica | reverse complement strand
GTTTTCTGCGACTTAATGAACTTTTTGAATTTCTTATGCTCGTAAGACGCTCAAGAGCTTTATATTGGTCCACTAGAAATTGGGACATATCAGACGATTTAGGGAACTCACGAGTAGATTTTAGCGAGGGTTAAATTGAGTAATTTTGTTGAAATAAGCCGAATAAGAATGGGATCCCCACTTTTGATGTCCACGTCAGAAGTGGCTAACGTTGCCAGATGATTGTATTCTCCTAATCGACTCGCTGTCTTCCAATCTTCCGCCTGGGGAATTTTGATTTGATTCTCTACGAGGACACGCCTTTCACCATAGCGAGTTTTTAGTGCATTCCAAGCTAGGTCAAAATTTTCGTGATGTAAGGGATATCTTTTCACGATAGCCCCGCTTCAACTCTCGGTTTATTGCGAAGGTAGTACAGCTTCTTAACTGGAGTTAATCTTGAGTGATTTATATAAACCGTAGTAAATATATCACGGAGGAAGGCCACTGTTCGTAATTGTCCTTTAAAATTTCGGCATCGCATGGCGGGAGCTTAATACATTCGTTTGAGTCCGGAAGATTCATGCTCTGATAGAATTGCTGTGCTTAAGTTGTAGGGTTTGATTGGGTTGTTGGAGTTGTTGGGTTGTTTATTATCAATTAATTCATTATTTGAGACCAACACTGATAGATCTTCCTTATTTCTGCTGTAATTGTGCCATCTCTGGATCCAGCCATCCAGCCATGAGAGTATCCAGCCGTCCTCTCCAGCCGTTCGAATTTATGGTCAAAATCTTTAAGTTTTTTCTTCAGTAGGGATTCGGTGTAATCTTCTCTTGCGGTTGCACAAAATGTGACTAAATAACCGCAGTTGAACCAAAAACGCTCCTTTGAATTCCGAATCACAAGAATTATAATTAGCCATCATTGAGGATTACGATCCATGGATCAGCATCAGACGTATCACTTGTGTAATATATGAATTATTGTAAATTGACTGTACTATTTATGCTCCAAGCAAGTAAGAAAACAAAATAAAGGAAAAGAAAAAACAAAAACAATTGTATTTATCAATAATTATAAATAGTCCACTAATATTAAGCGCAGTGCCCTTAATCATGAGACTAGTTTCAACTTTAACAACGCGATGAAAAAAATAAAAACAAAACACACTACAAGTGCTCCCGTTACGAGTGGTAATTACTACCATCCACTGCAGACGTTGATTCACCACGTTGATATGCAAGATGAAATAATAATCGAAAATAATAATAAGAGAACGTATGTACCACCACCTACTATTCTTAAGTGTAATCGACTTCAACTTAAAGAAGCATGTGCAAAACTAGAAATCTCTGATTTCTCGATCAAAAGAATTTCAATTGGCATAAAAGATGTTTGCCAAAATATATCAGACTATAACAAATGAATACTTCATTTAAAAGACAAATTTGAATTCTTCCAATATGCCACTAAAAATGATAAGCCATTTAAGGCATTGCTCTTGGAACTAGATAGTCAAAACACCGATGACTTGAAATCAAAACTAATGCAAAGGGGTTTAAATTGCCTTGATGTCAAGTTGGTCCACAGAACTGGAAGGGCTAACAATGTAATTGTCTTTTATGTTGTCTATTTTAAAAGACAATCGATCACTTTGAGGGAACTCAGAGATAAACACAGCAACATTGATTACATTAGAGTCAAATGGGAACACAAAAGTGGTCCAAAAAATAAAATCACCCAGTGCCGTAATTGCCAAATGTTTGGTCATGGCTCATCATACTGTAATGTTAAGACCTTCTGCGCAAACTGTGCTTGCCCACACAAGACCCCTGATTGTACTGCTCAGACCTTAAAATGTGCCAATTGTAATGGACCTCATAAGGCTTTATCCCCTAATTGCCCTAGCCGACAAAATTATATGGAACTTAGGGAGCGACTTCATTGGAAACTATCTAGAAATAATAAACCTACTAATACCTTTGCTAATTAAAACGTAAATTTTCCAAATGATCTGCACCAAAATAACCAGAATGCTAGTAACCAGTGGAGTCAGTTTTCTCGACACAGTATTCAAACTAGACCTCAGCACTCTACAAATGTATTATTTTCAGTCCAAGATTTACAAAACTTGACAATAGAATTAGTAATAAGATTGAGTGATTACAAATCAGAAGCTGATCAATTCACTGTTATCACTGTATTGGCATGTAAGTTCTTATACTTATGCAAGAAATAATTAATATCATTACATGGAATGCTAGAGGCATTCGAAAGAAAAGAAATTAGCTCTTTGAATTCCTTATAGATAACAAAATAGATATTTGTCTTTTGTCAGAAACTCGGTTAAACAGTAGTATCTCCACTAGACACAATATGTTCTACTGCTATAGACGTGACAGAGAAAGTGCTAGAGGTGGCGGATCCCTGTCATTATCAGGAAAAACATAAAACATATGCTGCTCCCTACTGTGTACACTTCTTTAATGGAAAATGTGCAAAAAAAAGTAGATACTTAACCAATGCCAACACTGACACTATATCAGAAACATCTAGCTTTGATGATATGATATCAACTTTTACTGAGGCTATAAAGACTGCAAAAGAACAAAGCATTCCCCGTAAAGATCTGCTTATCAAACGCAAACCATTTCCTCCCAATTTAAAACAGCTAATTACTCTTCGAAATTATTGCCGACGGAATTGGATGCGATATCGTAACGTAACGGATAAGATCAATCTAAAGCTCTCAAATCGAAGAGTTCAGGAGGAAATTTTTAAACGTCATTCCTGGAACCAATTCCTGTCAACCATGGAAATAGGCTCTTCCCCTTTTTGGACCGATACAAAAATATTAAGAAGCCAAATAATATTACAACTTTAATACATAATGGGTCTCGCGTTTCTAATGGAATAGAAAAATGCGAAATACTGGCACAAACATTTCGTTCTAATCGTCAACTTACATCAAATCTAAGTGACATTGATACAACAAATGTAGTAAATGAGACCTTACAAGCATTTAACACTTCTGATACATACCCCTTACACAGCCCAATTAATACCGCTACCATTTCAAATTATATCAAAAAGCTTAAACCTCGTAAGTCTCCGGGAATTAAGTCAGTGGTTTAACGTGAGTACCTGCCCTAGGACGTTACCTCACGGTGCCAAAGCACGAGTGAATACAATGCGTCCACCAACGCCCCCATCTATGATTAGAATCACCAGTGAGTACCAATTTAAAGCCATGTTATTTGGACATGACCCCACACCTTGGTGAGGTGCCGGAGTTTATCTAAGCTCCTACCGATCTATGCGTCACGGCACCCGGTTAAAAATGTAACTCCACACCGAGCCAGCATAGCTCTCCCCGCGATTTGGGTTTAAACCACAGCCACCACGTTGCTCCCACAAGGGGGCCTCACCATATTCGGGCAGGAATCGGAATTCCTGGGGCTTCCGACACCCGTGGCACCAGAATTAAGCCTCCGGTCAGGCCTCGTTGCATAAATGCTACTACCAGTGTAATTCCCAAACGACTTCGGACTGGTGACCAAGATAATGTATACAACAACCGAGAAACACTCAAACAACACAACAATAAACGGAGCCACCCTCACGGGAGAACTCAAAGTGACATCGTGCGCCACGGACACAATACACAAAAACAAGAAAACAACCAGTCAAGGGTAGACCAGTACAAAAACACAACACCCAAAAAACTGCAGTCACAAAATAAGTCGCAAACAGCAGGCCGGGAAACAGCAAACAGAAGGCAATCACAGCAAGCAGCATAACACACCAGTGGGACGCCGAGCTAGAAAAGGCTAGCCAGGAGACCAGTAAGATGGTGACGCAGGTTTAACCTCCGCTAACAGTGCCGTCCTTCTACGCCTAAACACCTCAAGGGCAAAAACGCCCAGCCTACTATAAGTACGATCGTCCAACAATACCCTACTGAAATCCCACACCCCCCAGTATGGGTGATACCCATACTATCTAAATCCCTAACGTCATCATAGTCCGGGCACGAAGTCAGTACTTGCCTCCAGTCATGTCCCATCAGCAGCAGCAGCAGCAGCAGCATCAACAACAGCAGCAGACTTAAAACGTTTGGTGGTCGCATTGCCACCATTCGCCTTAACCTCAGCCTCAGACCCCGAACTGCTCAGTTCGCTCTCCGTATGACGGAGACGAGACTTTTCGGGTTATAAAGTTCAAAATCCAACGACTCACCAAAGTCAAAATAATCACAGCCAAAAGGAAGTCAATTAACACAGCAAAGTCCGTCACCCATTCCAAATAAACACAACCGAAACCGAAATGCAACTCGAAAATCAATGTCAAATAAACACGCCGAACCGTCAACAAAAACACACTCTGGCAGCACCAAAACCCACCGCACGAGTATGGTAACTCCACTCCGTTAGTCCTATCTAACCTCACTTATACAAATTGTTACTGACCTTGAAGTCGAAAACTGAGACACCACAGAATTACCCAAAGTCCCAACTTCATAACAACAATCCTTCACAATTTATCACACACACTAGTAAATCACTCGGTTTTCACACACGACAGTTTGAAACAACTCAAAATTTTCCGCTTTGAAAAAACACGTCTTCACCATTCAACAGCCAAACTAGAAGTGAGTCTCCGGGAATAGATGATATTGACAATAGGTGCTTGAAAGCTCTCTCAAAGAGGGGTATAAAATATCTCACCTCTATTATAAATTTATGCCTCCGCCTCTATTATTTCCCTAAGGCATGGAAAGAATCCAAAGTTATCCCCATCAGGAAACCAAATAAGCCTCCAGAAGATCCATCCTCCTACAGACCAATCTTATTATCCCTAAGCAAAATTCTGGAAAAATGTATTAAGGAAAAACTTAATAAGTTTGTTGAAGAGAAAGGCATCCTTCCCTCACAACAATATGGATTTAGGAGACAGCACAATACCGTACACCCTCTACTATATATCAGAAAATTAGTACAAAACAAATTTAATAATGGAAAGTCTACTGGCATGGTCCTGTTAGATATCGAAGCAGCATTTGACTCAGTGTGGCATGGTGCATTGATCTTTAAAATGATTAATTACAATTTCCCTACAAGCACCATAAAAATGATCCAATCGTTCCTGTCGGCGCGTACATGCTTTTGGTAAAAAGTCCTCACTGATAAATGTTGATGCAGGGTGCCCCCAAGGCTCCTGTCTATCCCCTATTCTGTACAATATCTTTACGTCAGACATCCCTACTCTGGATGGTTGCACATTATCTGTTTTTGCTGATGAGACTGCAGTTTTAAGTTCGGCCATTCTGGCAAATGATATAATAGATAATCTGCAGAAAGCAACACAAAAATTGTGCACATATTTTAATAAATGGAAAATCCTGGTCAACGCAGAAAAAACTAAATCAATATATTTTACTAGAGGAAGGAATACAATTTACATTCCTCAAAGTTGCATAATTTTCGATAACTGCGAAATTAAATGGGAAAATTATGTTAAATACCTAGGTTTAATACTAGATCCAAAAATGAAATTCAAAGAACATATCACAAATATCCTGAAAAAAATTCAGTCACTTAATTCGCCTTATGTATCCTCTCATAAATAGGAAATCGAAACTGAATATTCCAAATAAAATGTTTATTTTTAAAGCGGTTTTTCAACCAGTGCTTTTATATGGAGCTCCGGCTAGGAGTACAATTGCACCCTCTCACATTAAGAAATTGCAGATTGCTCAAAATAAGCTGTTAAAAATTATTTTAAACTTGCCATGGCATCATTACTTGTTTCAAACAGACTAATACGACTTTCTAATAGTTTTATGATAATATGTCAGTATTCTGAATTCGAGCATATAAGAGATATAATGTCAATATAATTTAGAGTTAGGTTAGATTAAGTTGTAGTTAAGTTTTTAATATTTATATGAACAGTAGGGTTTTTGTAAATTTTTCCTTTACTATTAATTACATGTAAGATTACACATATTTAAATCCCAATAAAAAAAATTAATGCTTAAGAAGAAAAGATTTATCTATATCTAAACTTTTTACTTTGTGTAGAATATAAGACAAAATAATATAAATACTACTAAATAAAGAGAAATGAATGAAAAAAAAATGAGTAAAAGAGTTGATTGTAGGGACCACGCAAACAATAGGTTTGCTCGATAAAAATGAGAAAATAAAAAGATCGCACGTATTATCCGAGTTAGGTGAAGGGTACTTAAATGTTCAAAAGACGAGTGTGGGGGGTGAGATCAAACGACAAATTGGAATAAAGTAATAATAAAGTCGAAATTTATTTCGACATACACTTCAATGTTCCAGAGAAAATAATGTTAATAATATTGATAAGTGCAAGTAATCGTTCACATAAAATTCGAAATTTATTTCGACTTATAGTTGAAATATAAATAGACGAAACACTCAACTTGTTTGTCATGCGTCTTTTTACGCACGTCTTCTGGAAACACAATATAACAGTTAAAAATAAAAAACTTCAGTTTACAAATAAGTCACTCAACTTGTTTGTCGCACGTCTTCTTACGCTCGTCTACTGGAAACAAGCTGTAAAATTCACAGTTAAGTTAAATAAATTATTAAAAAAATACTCTTTTCAAGGACTGCACACAAAAATATTGTTACGTTTTAACCTTTTTAAAAACGTGTATTTATGGTTCGTAGATTGTAGTTAAAATAAAATTAATCTTGTCTTTAGTTTTAATTAAAAATCCTTTATTCAACACAGTTATGTGCACCACTGCTTGTAATCTTTTTACAGGCAAAAACAATTTTTTTTCTTAATTACTCTGTCTGTTTACAAGTTTGTAAACAACAACAATTACTTGTAGTTATAACTTAGGTTCGATCACAACTTAAATTCTCTTCGACCAGAGATTAACCACGCTGACTTCAAACCAACAAGACTCGTTCGCTGAGTTAACTTTACTTAAACTGCTTCTTGTTCGCATCGACGTGCTTTTTATATGCTGAGTAAACAATACATACATCTTGATATTTCAGGTAGATTCCAATTCTTTCTTTTAAATTCTTTTTAGTTCTTTTGTAGCCATGCGTATGTAAATATCTATCTCTTTCAGCTCTTAGTATTTGTTGTTGCTTGTTGATTGTCTGTTACTTGTTTTCTTTGCTGCTTAATTATTGTTGTTGCTGTGTTATTTTTTTTTTACTTTAGCTCTGCTAATGTTTGTTGTTGTAGATTTGGTTATTTGTAAACAGCACGTATAGTTGTTCTTGCAGCTTTTGTTTATTTTAGCGAAGTAATAAACGCAGAGGTTCCCAATCTTATTTTCGTAATAATATAAATCAAATTCATTAATAAAATTGAATTAGTTGTCTTGTTAACCCATTTTAAATTTGGAGAAATCGAAGTCAAAATCATCGCAGCGTTCCTCAATGTTCCAAGTTGGTTTACTGGTGTTGGAAGCTTACAGCCTGTTTCCAGAAGACGTGCATAATTTTCGACTAACGTGTGGCAAGCGAACGAGTACGTAATGAAATGAGTTTTTGTATCACGTTGGTCTAGCTTGCGCGAGCTTACGTCAATCGTTTGAGTTGTCTAACATGATAATATTGTCAACATGTTTTTTTTTTGTATTTTGTTTACTTTTTTTCATATAAAATCATATTTGTTTTTATTAAAAGTCGAAGCCCAGTAAAAAATTAAATAGGCATAAAACAGCTGTTTTTATTTACATAGGAAAATAATTTTTAGTAAGTGAAATATTTTAAATGTTTTAATTCATTAACGAAAATAATAACACTTGTGTTCAAAATGGATAAAGCTTGAGAAAACCGGCGAGGAGGAAAATGAAGTCAAAGAAAGCTTTTATAGCAGTGGTGGAATACCCAGTGTTGTAGGTTGTGTCGATGGAACATACGTTAATATAAATCACCTGGTGACAATTAAAATCACCTTTACTATAATCGTAAAAGCTTTTACAGCATAAAAGTAATGATTGTAAGATACTGTTTGTAGAATAATCAATTAAAATCTTAATAATAGTAATGCTTTATATGTCACCCAGAAATGTAAATTTGTTCAATTTATTTTTTAGATATGTGACCACAATGTGGTTTTTACATATGCGGATGCAAGACATCCAGGGTCTAACCATGACGACTTCGTTTGGGAACAGAGTGCAGCGGCTCATTTTTTCAAAACCAATTTCATTAAAGGAAAGAGAAACACCTGGCTCCTTGGTACGAGTATGTACTAAAAATGTTTAACCAACAACAACCAGAACTTTGCGAAAATATTTTTCTTATAGGAGATTCTGGTTATAAGTTACAACCATATTTGATGACTCCATACAGAAGCCCAACAGAAGCTTATGAGAAAGAATTCAACTAAGAGCACTGTAAAATAAGAAATTTTGTTGAAAGATGCAATGGTGTTTTAAAAAACCGTTTTAGATGCATTATTGGATCAAGAGGCTTGCACTACAGCCCGGAAAAGACAACAAAAATTATAAACATTTGTTGCACCTTACACAATATTTGCATATATTACAAAAATAATTGGTTTCCTTCTTCGGAAAATTGCGATGATAAAGTGGGTGATGATTACAATAATTATGATGAATCAAGCTGTGAAGAATCATCAATAGCCAATAATATAAGAAATGAAATAGCGAGAAATCTGTCCTAAAAAGCAACAATAATGTATTTGGATAACATTTTAACATTTTTTAACTAATTAAACTTAACGAAAACACGTAAAATAAAAATTTAATTCAATTACTTAAAATTTAATTTTGTATTTCATACTATGGACTTTGCATTTTTTTCTAATAATATTGTATGCCAAATTTTAATTTAAAAATAAAAATAAAAAAGTAAACAAATTTCTTTTAAATGCTTTATAATAGCGACCATGGACTCTGCTATCACTTTGGTCGATTCAGTGAG
This sequence comes from Wohlfahrtia magnifica, assembly GCA_023159175.1. Taxonomy (NCBI): domain Eukaryota; kingdom Metazoa; phylum Arthropoda; class Insecta; order Diptera; family Sarcophagidae; genus Wohlfahrtia; species Wohlfahrtia magnifica. The sequence continues at coordinate 138,842 of JAKWBJ010000319.1, read as the reverse complement.
ACGTCATGCAGAAACACACAGTTAGCCTTTATTTCTACGCCATTTATAGACCACTTGTCTTCTATATCAGGATAAAAAACTTAAAAGATACAGACTTCTTCTTTAAAGCTGGCGTTATAGTTGTTGCCATCTTTCTTAGTTATTTTGCCAACAAATTCTAACGTTTTTACATTGTTTTTATTTGAGCATTCCACTAATATATAGTGTCCTGGATTTAATTTATCGTAGCTTAAATCGATGTATTTTTCTTCATGGTACCCTACAGCAATTTGATCTTCAGATGAATCATCAGCAAAGTTGAAATCGAGATCTGTATCTTAGATTTAATTGGTCGTAGCTCAAATCGAAGTATTCTTCTTCATGGTACTCTACAGAAATTTTAATTCAGATGATGAAGTTGAAATCGAGATCTGTATCATCATACACCGAAAACAAGCTTTCATTAGAGTCCGAACTAGAACTCTCAAGCTTTTTAGCTTTTATTGGACGTTTTGCATTTTTATTTATATTAAGACGTTTATTGAAAAAGTTTATGGCTGGTTTTTTAACATGCCTTGGACGTTCGATGTAGGAATCCTCTAATACATTTTTTTTCTGATGTTTCTGTTAAAATTCTTGATTTACCCCTTCTTCTTCCTCGATTAGTGTGTTGTCTTGGAGCAGCTTTCGGAAAAGGCCTTGCAGTTTCAGGTGACATTACATTTTCTTTAAAGCATCATGACCAGCATGGGATTCCTCATTTTCAGAAAATAAGAGAGAATCAACAATGTTTGGTACTTCGGTTGATAAAACAATATTTGGCTCAACTTGAGCTGTAGAATGCTCTAGCATTGGTCTGTTTGTTACTTATGCACCTTCAAAATCTTCGTCCGAATATGTATTTCTTGAAACGGATAAATTTCTGGCTTTGCAAAGCCTGAAACAATACTTCTCGGCGTAAATGCAGCAATAAAGGCAGTATTGGCAATACCAACAAGATCATGTATTGTAATAGTTGATAGAAAATAGTGAGGAGAAATGTTACAAGAACTATACCATGTCCTCGGCAAAAAGTTATAGCTTCTGTTGTACAATGGCTTTAATAATTGTTAATCAAAAGTAAGATCATGTCATCCCCTCATCCAATCACTTGTGGGACTGTTAGCATAACCGACACTACCAATTGAAGCTCCAGTAAGCATATTATCGTAGTATCTAGATCGTGGATTGAGGAGGAATGGTGCATTTGTAATAGTACACATAGTAATAAACTGTCCTCTCTCAGCAGAAACACACTGTTTAACTTGTTTTTGACCATTCTTTGCTATTACGTTCGGAAGTTGCACTACTGTGGTCAGGCCTGTTTCATCTAAGTTTAATATCCGATCGGGAATAAAGTTAAACTTACCAAGTGACCTATGATAATTGATTTGGAATTTTTCGACGTTGTGCTTATTAAATCTTGTTGATCGTGACAAGCTCGTGTTTTCAGGCTTTCGAAGTGTGTCTTTTCACGAAGCTCTTAATCAAAACCATCCCAACTTGTCTATTTTCAGTCCACTGCTGGGGGCATTTTTTTAGGGGTGTGGCGTATTGAAATGCTAACATCCGGCCTTGCAAGTTGAACCATAATTCATTTCTAAGCTTCTGATAATAATAATTTTCAAGCATATCTTCTTCAGCATATCAACTTGTCTTGTCGAGAAATTGCTTGAATAATCTTGATCTTTCAATGTATTGTTTTGTTTAAATCCCTAATTCTATAAAATAAGGTATTCGGTAGAATACCGTAAGTATTGGTAGCACCCGTAAGAGTCATTGTTTTGTTTAAAAGTGTCGTGATAGCACTCTTCATGTCATCTTCACTGAATCTATTATTCTTCTTCTTTTTATATGTACCTACCATTATATTAAGCTGAAAATAATTTAACAGTTTTTGCAAATACATGATTCCAAATAATACTATATACATATGTATGTATATAAATTGCTTAGAAATACAAGTTCAAATGCAGCTACATCTACGAAAGGAGTTTTGTTCAAACCTGGCGCGCCATTTCACGGAAAATTTAAAATATTTTTTTTTTTTTTTTACATAAATATCAAAGAACTTACCTTAATTTTGTTTAAAATGAGATTTTGACTGTAATAAAATTCTTTCACGGAAGAAAAAAATCACTAAATACTTCTTACACTCTAACAAAAAATAAAATAAAAAATTTATAATGACACTGCAAAAAACATGTTTATCCAACTACATTCGGTCGACGACTGAATAAACTGGCGCTAGTTGTTGCCGTCGCTAAGCCTGTTGTTATTATTAAATACTAAATACTTGTTTTTTATTATTATTTTCCTTCTTTTATTTGGTATCATAAACGCGAACAATCTATCAATATAATCTTATAGGGTATAACTGTGTATATAGGAAAATGCAGTTAGATTTTCCCTAACTGTAAAGAATATATTGAATCAAAGTTTTATACTCACTGTCGTTTCAAATTAACTAGGATTTAAAATTTATGTTGCAAAATTAAAAAAAAAAAAAAACTATATTTTCAATCTTGTTTGTGGGAGTAAAATTACCAAATTCAATAATCGTCGAGATTTGTTGATGGTGATGATGATGATAATGATTTTTCTTGTTGTTTTCCTTTTTTTCTTTTGTAACGAAGAATTGTTGACCACTTGTTGGTTGACCAAAACTCGGCTTGTTTTTGTTGTTTGATTAGCCACTGGCTTAATTATTGTTGGCAATTACATTTTCTGTACGCAATTCTGACTTAGAATTTGTTTTTTTTTTACTTATTCTGTTTGAATGTGTTGTTTTTTTTTGTTTTATTTATTGATTTATTTATACTATCTTCACTGCACTAAGTTATATTTTCTTAAGCACATGAAAATCAAAGGCGAATATATATTGTTACGTTTTAACCTTTTTAGAATGTTTGAGTTCATTTAAATTGCGTTAAAATAAAATAAACACCGCTATTTTTATTAACTTTAATAACTTTAACTTTTATACTGTTTGTCGTAATACAACACTTAATATTCGTTTATACAACACTTTTATTTCCGCTTTAACACAACTCTGTTTATTTACAACCAAACGATAACCAACTGACGTGTAGGTAAATCAGCCCTTTATATACCTAATTGCCTACAGCTTGGAAGGTTCAGGAAATATCGACCATCTTCTATTTCCGTATTCATTAGTTCAAATGTAACGTAAAGATAGGTGATGTGGCAGTGCTGCCAAATTGACAGGGTGGCACAAAATATACCATAATCACACAATGCAGTGTTGTATTTTTATTTTCGTATTAATATGTATGCTTCATTTCTTTATTTTTTTTACAAATTTAACTTTATGTTTTTTAAATATAAATACAATTATGCAATTATTTTTTTCTTTTCAATTATTTACAAAATGTGTTTTTCCTTCTTCTTTTTACTGTTAATGTTTTTATATATTTTTTGTACTTCGCTTTTGTTTAAAATTTTTAGAAAACGAAAAGAAATATAGAAGTGAAATTTATTTTCTAATTAAGAAGCAACATTTTTCTTTTTACACTTTCACTTAGATTTGATATTCCGTACTTGAGGGTTTTTAATATTTTGTTTTGTTCTTTTTTTACCAATAAATAATATTATTTCTCTTAATTTTTAATTTTGTCTTTTATTAACTCGCACTCGTGAGCACTTTTTTGATGTTAAGCTTTCGACACCTTTTTCTATAGTCTGTGGAAAGAACACGAAACCAATGACAGATGTCAAAGCCCAAAATCATATGCTTAACAGTTTCAGAACTGTTTAACCTTTGGAAAAGTAATGAGTTAGAAGCAAACAATATAAGCACTTGTTTTCTAACATATGATAAATAAAATAACAGAAAACAATAAAATAAACAAAAATTTTTGAAAGAAATTTTTATTAAGAAATTTTTGTTTGTTTAAATTAAAGGAGATACGAAAGTATCATAAAATGTAAGTATAATAAAATAACGCAAAACAAATATCATTCCTTTATCTCTGCTCCTTTAAAAGGTAATTTAATTGGATTTGTTACGTCAATTTAGTGCACATATTCTAAGTTCCGCAGCAAGTATGAACGTGAATGGACAAGTGGGCATGTCACCATACAAAGTAAATTTTCATTTTTGTACATACAGTATGTCAAAAAAATAAGTTTCCAAACCAAACTAACAAATTGAAACGTCAACAGCTTTTTTTACATTAATATATTACAAAAATTTTTAAAAATTTTTAAAAGAGAATATCTTTATTAGTAATCAAATATAAAAAATTATATCATTATTGCTAGATATAACTACGAGACTTCAAAGAAAATGGTTGCAAAAATAAGTTTCCAAATTGCTTAGTAACCACTGTGTCCACCACCTCGCAAGGACAACTTAGCAAGTCGGTCTTCCATAGTCTCAGCTTGCTTTAGGCATTCGTGAGGACGAAAATTTTTGGATATTATGCAATCCTTTAACTGGCCTAGGTTTAAAGGTGCCGCCTCAGCAATCCGAATTTTCAGCATTGTCCAAGCATTTTCGATCAGAAAAAGTCTGGACTTTGAGGTGCCCACTTTAAAAGGGTAACTTTTTTCTTGGAAAAGCAGTCTATAACCTTTTTAGCAGTATGGATAGGTGTATTGTCCTGCTGAAATAAGAAACCTTCACCTATTAAGCGATTTTCCTCATGTATGGTCGTTTCTTTTAAAACTCTCTGGTACACTGCAGCATTAAATTGTCCTTCTAACACAATTATTTCACCAGTTCCATGGGCGGAGAGGCATCCCCACACCATTAAACATTTCTCTATCGCTTTTACGGTTATCAAGAGATGCATCACCTGCCTTACACCATACATAGACCATACCATGTGAGTACTTCAGCCGAATCATGGATTCGTAGGTCCATAATATTTTGTACCAAAATTCTCGTGGCTTTAAAAAATGTTCTTCATAAAATTTCATTCTTTTCGTCATATGAACTTTGCTAATGTAAAAACTTTTTCGAGCTACGCGTCCATGTTTGCAATTGGCTCTAAGTCTGTTACACATTGTGTATATGAATGGTGCACTTCTGCCTTCGCTGTGCAGTGCAGAACGAATCTTTGGTACAGATTTTAGTGGGTTCGCATCCGATATTTCAAGAATTCTTCTGTCAAGTCTTTTGTAGGTTGTTTTAGGTCGGCCTGTTCTCTTTTTAGCACAAACACGATTTTCATTCTCAAAGGCAATAATCACTTCACGCAGTGCAGTATGAGATTTTTCAATTATTTGGCAATTATATCGTAAATTATGACCATCTTTATGAAGATTAATAATCACTTTGCGTTCCTCAGTTGTTTAAATTTGCCCATTGTTATCAACACTTTTTAGCAAATGGGCCTAAAAAAATTTTGTAAAATTATAAATAATTTTAAGTATTTCGGAAATGTTAAAATTGTAGAGTAATTGTCGAAAATTTTACCTTTCACTAATTTCCTTGTAAGCAATAAGAAATCTATTATTCACAAAGATTTAGGAAGCCGCGTGTTTTTGCTTGGAAACTAATTTTTTCAATAATCATTTTAATTGCTTTTGTCAAATATCAGTTACCATCATTTCTAAAGAAGAGTAAAATATTCCAAAATTCTTACATACTTTTCAAAATAATAATCATATGTTATCATTTCTTATATTTAGAATGTTCACAGCTTATAACATTATGAATTTGCCTTTGGAAACTTATTTTTTCTACATACATTATATCTTGAGTGCTCTTAAAGTGGATTAGTCAAATAAATTTGTGACAAGTAGTAAATAGTACAACGTAGTTTGGCCTGTATTGAATAAATAAAAGCAAATGCCTAATTAGAACACAGACTGAGACTATTGGTTAGTCTTGGCCATATGTATGTTTAGAAATCCAAGTTAAAATATCGTTTCAGTGACAATTTATACAACCATCGTGGGCGGAGGCCAATTTGCTTTTCAGTTTTGACCAATACTTCCCAGAAGGCATTAGTGAAAATGTTTCTCGATCAATATCGTGGGCAACTTTTGGTACATTCCATAGCATTAATACTAGAACGCGAAATCTTGCAAAATAAAAACAAATGGAAAGAAACAACTCGCGCTGTTTTGTCTTTACTATTATTGGCTTATCAGGTTAAGGAACCGGAGAGCAATATACCCTTGATGAGGCATTGTAATGAACAAACTAAGCAATTAATTTCTCTAGGGCAAAGGAAGTGATCTTTTCGTTTCGAACAGGTAATTATTAGTTTTCTCTACACATCGAAACTGTTTAAATTTTTAACATTTTTAATTTTTTAATTAAAGTTTGAAAAAACATTACTGTCTTGTATTAATGATATCAGTGTAGATAAGGAGAATTTGCATAACATTAACAACCTTTTGGGTTGTAATGATCGTCAATAGAGAAATGAAATTTTTGCTTTATTATTCTGCAACAGAGACCAAAATTTTATTGTTTGCCAATCTTGTTTTTTTCTACACAAAACTTGTTATTTTGTGGTGCCGAATCTTTAAATGAATTACATATGGACAGTTTTCTTTACGCCACAACAATTCAAAAAGGGTTTTGCGGTTAACAGAGAAGTATTTGAAAACCAACAGTCGGGTAAAAGCTCTGCTGCAAGAAAACATAAAAGTGTATACTAAATAAGCTTTGCACGGAGGAGCAATTGTAATGGTGGAATGACGAGCATATAGTGTACAAAAAACTTAGCGATGACAACGATGTGGCAGAATTAAGAATTAGTTTCTAATATAGGATTGAAGCTGTTCTACTGAAGCGTTCATTTTTAAATTGGGTCACTTTTTGTTGCCAGAACACAATAAAAGAAATAATTGACAATAAATTCAGTTATTTATTTATTTATTAATTTTTTTTTTTTTTTTTTTTTTTTTTTTTTTGTTCAACAACTTGAAAAGAAATTAAAATTATATTATTAAGTAACTAGAAAAAATAACGCAAAACAAATATTATTAATATAAGACGTATGACTTTTTTAATTTCTTTTTTGTCTCTGTTGTTTGTTATGAGAGAAATTTATTTTACTCAGTATTCTCAGTTGGTCTCTGTAGCTTACTGGTGGTGGTTGTTTTCGTTTAGTAAGTTGATCTGTTTCTGAGAAATTACAAAACGGTACGTCTCAGAGACGTGTCGTTATCTTTTGTGTGACTTTTTGAGTTATTGTTTTATTATTTTACTTAACATTTTTAGGTCATATATCGTTTTTTTTATTTAAATTTTGTTGTTATAATGGCATTTAAACATGGTTTGAATAATGAAGAAATTGCTGCTCCATTGCAGAGTGATTTTAATGACTCAAATTCATCCGAAATTGCAAGTGAATTAGAAAATGAAGTACTAGAGCATAATTTTCAAAGCGATACAGAAGACAAGGTCAATGAAAATGTTCAATCCAATCAAGTTACAACCACCTTTGACCAATCAATAAATACTGCGGCCTGTAAGTCTATCGAAGCTGCTACAAGTTTTGAACGTATAATACAGTTCCCTCAACCTACTTTGAGAAGTAAAAATAGCCACTGCTGGAGTACCACAAAAGGTCAAAGTACTGGTGGAACGTCGGTAATAAATATAGTTCGAACAGCGAGAGGACCAACTCGACATTGTAAGACACTGTCTGATCCAGTTTCATGTTTTGATGTGTTTTTTACTGAAGAAATAATTTCGGAGATTGTTCAGTGGACCAATGTTGAAATCTCTATCAATCGCCGAAATTATCAGACTACTGCAACAGTTGGAGATACAAACTTACATGAAATTCGTGCGCTAATAGAAACTCTTACTTTAACTGCAGCTTTGAAGGATAATGACTTATTTACTGATGAACTTTTTAATACTTCATACTGTGGAACGCGATATACAGCAGCCATGAGACGTGAAAGAATTGACTTTCTGATTCGACATATAAGAATGGACGACAAAGCTTTGCGGCCTGCACTTCGGCCCAATGATGCATTTATTCCTATCAGAAAGATATGGAACCTTCTTATCAACCAATGTCAGGAAAATTACATTCCCGGATCACATAGAACTATTGACGAACAATTGTTAGTATTTCGGGGTCGTTGTCCATTAAAAATTTATTTTCCTAGCAAGCCCGAAAAATACGGAATCAAAATACCAATGATATGCGATAGTACTAAAAAAAAATAAATGATAAATGCTATTCCATATCTCGGCAAAAGCACGAACACATCTGGAGTCCCATTATGAGAATATTATATCAAAGAACTCTCGCGACCAATTCATGGAACTTCTCGAAACATTACCTGTGATAACTGGTTTACATTTGTTCCCCTAGCGAAGAGTTTGCTTAAGCAGCCATACAATTTAACTCTTGTCGGAACAATAAGATCGAACAAACGGGAAATACCAGAGGAAATGAAAAATTCGAGAGAATGGCGAGTTGGAACTTCTGCGTTTTGTTACGATGGACCCTTAACATTGTTATTCTATAAACCGAAGCCATCCAAAATGGTTTATTTGTTATCATCGTGCAATGAAAAAGGTATCATCGATGAAAAAACAGGAAAACCAGACATGATATTATATTACAACCAAACAAAAGGCGGTGTCGATACATTCGACCAAATGTGCTCGCAGATGTCATGTTCTAGGAAAACATGCAGATGGCCAATGGCAGTATTTTATGGAATGTTGAATATAACATTTATAAATTCCTACGTTATTTATTCACATAACATGATTTCTGCTAATCAAAAGCCTTTGAGTCGAAGAGAATTCATGAAAAAACTTTCATTGTCCCTAACAACTCCTTGGATGCAAATGATGCTCAAAGCTCCGACTTTGTCAAAAACCTTGCGTGAGAGCATTCAAAATTTAGTTCCCGCGTGAAGACGAAATCGATACCAACAATGACCACAATCAGCCTGTTCCTAAAAAGAGAAGATATTGTGGATTTTGTCCTTCAAAAATTCGAAGAATGTCAAAAATGTCATGTGACAAATGTCAAAAACCTGTGTGTGAAGAGCACAAAAATCTAGTCTGTAACACTTGCATATAACGATATAATAATAGAATTTTTTTATTTATAAAGCTTGTATTATTTGCAAAAAACTAAATGAATTTAAAAAAATGTATACTTTTTACTTTATTTATAATTATTTTTGAGTCCTTTGAAGGAGGCATTTTATTTTATGTTAATTTGTAATCACTATTGAATTGGCTGTTATTTTCTTTTATTTTATATTTAGTTATACAATTTTTATGTTTTTTAAAGGAAAACATAATAAATGAATGAATTCAATGAGAAAAATATAAATTTTTATTTCTATAAAGTCCTTAAAAGGACATGAAAGACCATACGTCTCTCAGACGTATCGTTATCTTTAACGTACAAAAAAATAACCTTTTGTTTGTAGGGTAAAGGTCATCGCTTTATATCTGCTGCTTTTAATTGTATCTTAAATGGATTTGGCACGATGGTTTAGCACACATATTCTGATAAGATTGGACAAGTGGACATGGCACCATACAAAGTAAATTTTCATTTTTGTATATCTTGAGTACGATTAGAGTTTAAGTTTCTAAATTGGGTATAAAGGACTTCGTAGTTAACACAAATGATTAGCTAAAAAGTGGTGAAATCGGATAAGTGGGACCATAAAAACTAAATATTGATTTTTGTATATATTGACAACATTAAAAGTGGTAGTTTCTAAATTTAGTCTAAATGACTAGACCGTTAACACAATTCAATTTCAATGTGGGCGGTATTGTATTAGTGTATTTGACATCTCCCATATGGTCGGTAATAGTAGAAGTTTCTAAATTTCGTTCAAACAACTTATTGTGTGGAACACTTCATCATTCTATAATTGAGCAAGATGGGCTGGTATTGCACAAAGCACACCAGTTGTAGTCCTGTCTATATACTGATGTTCTTTAAAATAGAGCCACATATTTTTTAGTTGCGTTTATATTAAAATCTCGTAAACTAAGGCCCCTATTAGGAGTTGCATTCGATCTTCGATATTCGTTGGCTATCGAATATCGACTATCAAATTGGTATTATGAGCTGGCAATTCTGTCGAATATTTCGTTGAGCATCGATTTATTTATCTAAGGCCCCTATTACGAGTTGCATTCGATCTTTGATATTCGTTGGCTATGGAATATCGACAATCGATTATCAAATTGGTATTATGAGCTGGCAATTCTGTCGAATATTTCGTTGAGCATCGATTTATTTATCTAACAGTTGTTAGCTTTCGACGCTGATGTTTTGTGTGTGAAAATTATTAAATTGTGTATTTTTAATTTGTGAACAATATATTTAAATCAATAAAAATATTAAAAATGTAAGTCTTTTACAATTTTTTTTTTACTTAAAGAAACTGAACTTCATTTTTAATTTATTTTTATACAGGAACAAGATCGTAAGTACCAGGCAACAATTACATTGTACATTGCTGCAGTTGCTCATCTGTAGTGGATGACAAATACATAAAAGCTTCCTTGCGAAGTCGGAAGTTATCTATAAAATTAAAAAAAAATTCTTCAAACTATATAAATGCGTATAAACACCACTTGAATGAAGTACACTTACGCTGTTGAATTCATTTCCGAAGGATTAGAGGCATCCCTTATTTGTTTTCGGTATCTAGCTAGTTCCAATAAGTTATCATCCTCGTCAGAGGATTCATCAAACCACAGCTCTGTTGAAGTAGTCATATTTTTTATATTTCAACAAGGATGAAAACGAAACGTATTTAAGCGTAATTTAAATAAATCTTTTCTATTGTCATTATTATTATCTATTCACAATAGATATTATTCACAATAACACTTTTTTCTATCGAATGCGCATCGTAATACCAAACAACAATTCTTTCGATAAACACTTTCGTTGGCTATCGAACGTCGAAAGCAACTCATAATAAGGACCTAGGACTTAAGTATAAAAGAAGAACTGAATTTATTTTTATTTGTTGCTTATTATATAGATAAAATGATGTTATTTTTTGCAATTATTGTATCATTGATTTCAAGATAGAAAGAAAGAAGGTGTTCCATAAAATAGAGTCATTAACGACAGTTAAAATAAAGAAACAAATTTAAGAATTCATGTTCTGTTTTCTGTTTTAAAAAAAAAGTATGTAAGCAATTAGTATTTACAGACAAAATAAGCAGAGGCAAATATTGTAGCTAACAACTAAGGAATTTAATAAGAAAAACACTATAATAAAGGAAAACTTATCGGGAAGTAGCTAAAAGTGTTGGCTGTTAAAAAAACGTAGAGAATGCTATGAAATACTAATAAAAACCCGAAACCAGAGGAACGAAACCTAAATTAGAGAGAAAAATTACACGCCATGTAAAAAAGATCCATTTGTTACCTCTTTTGCCCTTAAAAAGGAGTTAAATCTTGATGTTTCTGCTCCAACAGTAACATTATTAACAATTTGTTAATGAAACACCATTTGAAGACAAATAGAAATAGAAAGACAAAAATTTAGAAGAAAAATTTATTCTAATGTAAAACAATATAAAAAATATTAAACATTATTACAATATTTAGTTCTTTTTTGAGCGTACACGCCTCTTAGGCTCTACAGGAGCTGCAATAAAATAAAAATGTTTAGAATTCATACACTTAATTTTACTATGCCTTAATTATAAAGGCGATATAAAAAAGTATCATATGAAAATATAGTAGCTGCAGTGTGGTACCAACTTTAGTAGCAATAAGTTAGGGTCTCCATTCTTTTTAATGTGATGTGGTGTTTTTATTTTTATACAAATAGCACTTTCACAAAAACACAAACACCACTATAAAAAATTTCACTTGAAATCTGTTCTCTTTTCACCAAGTTCTTATTAAAAATTTCAAATCATTTTGGCCCTTGTGTACTATTTTGTACATTTTTTCACTCTTTTTGTTAATGGGAAAAAATTCACTTAACATTTTTTTTTATATTAATATTTAAAGCACATTTCACTGTTATTAAACAAATAAAAAAAAACACAAGAATGAAGACACAAGCTGCTGAAGCCAAGATTATCAGCATGGCCTTACCACAAACAAATATATATAATTAAACTCACCTTATATTATCAGTCTGAAATATATGAAGTCCTGCTCCTGGTGAACAACCCATTATGCATTTGCGTTTCCTGGAAGAAAATGTATTTTTATTTTACCAATACCAAATTGTGTTTAATACTTACATTGCTTGACGTTTGCTATTTGTGTGTTGCACAGAATACGATTTGGTCTACTGCCTAAACACAGAATAAGCAAAATCATAGAATAACACCAAAAATTTAAGAAATTCTTATCTAAAAAGAAAAAATTAATTTTATTTTGCTCCAAAACTTGATTAAACAAAATAAGCAAAGTAATTAAATGAAATGTGCAAAATCGTGTTTCTATTTTGACGATTTTGTCCAGCGAGAACATGACAGTTGCTATCTGAGAGTTGAATTGAATGGGCAATTTGCATTACTTGTATCTGGATGAATTTATTTTTTATGTAAAATAAAAGAATTTTAATATTTTGTGTAAAAATTTATGTAATATCAGAAAAATAACATAGTTTAAATAAAAATTAAAAAGATCTGCACACGTTTAATCGTCGCTGTTTCGGTGATCCATTGCACAACGTGTTTCTTTTGTTATTGTTTTGCATAAAACACACATATAGCAGTTTACGTACGTAAAGTTCGATTGAGTTCGCTCAAAACGTAAGCAAATGAAACTGAACGAAACTTGACGAAAAGTTTGTGAAGTACATTATGGTTATACATATTTGATTGTGTGTATTCGTCGTTGAAGCTAGCATACGCATATTATGGTTGAGCCTTAATATGGTAGTTATGACAATATATTTCATTATAACTTAAAAACGAATTGCCCGATTATTCAAAAGGTCACCAAATAATTAGGAATAAAATTTCTTTTAAATCATTCGAATAATATTTTATTTATATATTCAAAAGTTTCGGAGTTATTCAAAACTCAGTGCGAAACAAATTTTTTTCTGAAAAATTTCTAAAATATGTGTCCCAAAAAAATTGTTATGTAGGTAGCAAAATGTTTTCAGTAGAAGGTCTAGTTCAAACCACGAGAGCTATCCTGTCTTTATCGACATAACTGTTTCAAGAAAATTCAAGCTTACTCTGCATTTTAACAAGACACTTTAATCAAGATCCGTTTGAAATTTTTATTATACATACATACGTGCTAAGGGTGGACATTGCAAAAATCCTTTCGTACATGAATTTAATATCACTGCGACCAAACTATTGTCTTAAAAATAACTCAATTAAGTGCTTTAGCAAATTCTGCAAACGATGATTCTATGTTTTTACCTATTGATTTTCGAGCCATTTTAGAAGATACTCAAAGTACTAATGGTACATCAGAAAGTACTCACATACCTGAAATAGATGTCAAAGAAATATACGCTGAAAATGAGGAATATTTTAATGAAGATGCCAATTGTTTTATTTCTGACAATGTGCCAATATAATTAACATCAAGTAGATATTTTGTTGGATACATAGCACACAGAATATCTAGTGTTAAATGTCGTATGGATATAATTAAATCAGAGCAAATCTTGAGACATCCTTTAGAAATGCTTGTACATGTCAAAAATTATGAAAAATAATCAGACTGTGAAAGTTTCTGTGCTCTTTCCAATTTATTTTTCGAAGTATGTAAAATTCACATAAAAGTTTTCGAAAAGCATGAAAAAATTCATTGTTGAAGAATGCGTAAGATGTACCAAAAATTCAATATATTCTTTTTGGTTTGAAGAAAGTAACTTATGTTATTAAGACAGGATGGAGATGCTAAACTACTACTTTCACACTATTACGTAAGCATTCCACATGGGAAGCTTACAAATATATATATAAATCAAAGTTAAAATTTTCAACCATTAAGCTATAGAGCTCAAGAAAAATAGTAAATAAAAAATAAATAAGTATAAAAACCATTTGTTTCATAGTTACGTTGTAATATGTAGAATTGTTAAGAAAAAAACTTTTTAATTCAGTGAGAATCAATATAATTTTATTATTACAACAGTAAAATTCATATTTGTAGCCTACATTTACTCAACCGGTCACCTTTACGTTCACTTTGATTATTTGCACATATGCAAATTTTACGAAAAGAAGATTTCTTTCAATTATTTTATATCTTTTGCTTTCGCTATTTACGTTGTACATCAGCCATGCACATTTCATACAACTTTTGTTAACGCTCAATTTACACGTATTCTTAGAGCCATCCATAAATAAGAGCGGCAAGCGGAACGTTTTCTACCGCTTAGTTTTTACGCTCTGCGTCCATCCCAAATAAAAGTGGCAAATTTACGTCAAAACGATAAAAACAGGGTTATTAAAAAATATAACAACCCTGCTTATTTTGAAGAGTACATTACACGTTGTGTAACGTGCAATTTGTGAAGGTAAGTAAATATATACAAATTGTGTAAAAAAGCAAAATATTAAAATTTATTGTGTACATTTTATATTTATTTAGGCCTTAAAGTGTAAGAAAAGTAAATAGAAAAAATAATATATGTGATTAAATGTTTTACTACTGCATTTTCAGAAAAAGTATTGGCGTCATCATTCTTTTTGAAATATCAAACAAAAGTGAAATATTAACAAAAACAGAAAAATATACCAATTAATTTTTAATTTAATAATAAAATAAGACTTTTTGGATTAGTCAAGTCAATTTTCTTTGTTTACATTTGTTGTCTTTTGCAACCAATTTCACTATTAAACGCTCTGTAAAAATCGGATTTTCCAATTGTAAAGAGTTGCCGGAACGTAGCGGAAGTATGTTAATTTAAAAAAAAAAATTGCTTTTAACTGTATCAGTTATTTTTTCAGAAAATACTTGAATTTTTCACAAAATATTAAGATTTTTATATTTTTAATAAAAAAATAAATTCATCTAGATACAAATAATGCTAATTATCCATTAAACTTAATTCTCAGAGAGCAATTTTTATGTTCTCACTAACCCAACTACTGTTGTACATACACACACGTATAAACGCGCATATAAATTCAAGATGAGTATAGTATCTGAGAGTAACAATATCTCTTTAATTCTTTCTTGAATGTAAGCATGAAGTTTTTGCTTTCCCTTTTTACTTACCCCCTCATCATCCGTGTATATTTACAGCCTTTGGTTCAAACATGTTGTGTCATCCATCATTTTTTACGCATAATAGCGATAATAAAAATTTATATAATTAATAGTACGCACACGGATACTGGATTACAAAATTTTCTAAGAACAAGTAGTTCTAATAATAGAAACTATGAGAAAATAAGAACAGATTTCATTAAATTTTTTTGTAATTAAAGAATATTGTAAACCTTATATTAAGGGTTTTATAGAATATCTGCAAATAAATTTCTGCAACCTTTGTAAAATAGCTATAAGCTAAATATACTGTTATTAAATTAAACTTTTTATATGAAAATTCAACTAAACAGTCTGCCATAATCAGTGTTGCCATATTTTTTTTTTTAGAAAAACTGAAAATTTAGAAGAAAAAAAATGATTTTCAAGTAAAAAAACTGCACAAGTTAAAAAAGTGAAAAATATAAATAAATGCGCCAATTAGTTTAATCTTTTGATAATACTGGTCTACAAAAACAAACAATTTTCTGGCCTTTAAATAAAACTGTATGGATTATAATGATTTTGATGCACAGAATTCAAATCCGTTTTCATTTTTTTCCATCGGGCTCAATTTTTTTAGGCTTGGCAAATTTTTCGCCCAAAATATGGTAGTTATGATAATATATTTCATCATAACTTGAAAACGACTTGACCTATTTTAATCGAAGTACCACCAAATGTTTAAGAATAAAATTTCCTATAAACCACCTGAATAACAGTTTCGTGGATTTTCAACAATTTCGGAGTTATTCATAACATAGTTGTGAAAAAAATGTTTCGAGCAAGATTAGAGCAAGTTTTTTTTTTTCAAAAAGTCATAAAAATTTTTTCAATATGAAAATTGTACATGTTTGTCAAAGTTAGATAACTGCCTTTATGGGTTATTTCACTTTCAACATATCTGGCTTTCATTTTAATGCTTAATATATAAAATTAATATTCTAGGAGTTTTTTTTTTGTAACTTTTTGGAAATAAAAGAAAAAAATTTCCATTAATTTTCCAAGAAACACAGAATTTTAAATAAAAAACACTAGCCAACCAATTTTCATGATTTATAGCTTATTTTATTTTCAACATGATTATCATGTAAAATTTTCGTTCTGAAAAATTTTTTATGAATAAAAAAAAAAATTGCTCTAATTTCGCGCGAAAAGTTCCTTTTTCGCAACTAAGTTACGAATAACTCCGAAACTGTTGAAAATGCAACAAATTTTATTCAGTTGATTTATAGGAAATTTTGTTCCTAAATATTTGGTGGTAATTGTATTAAAATCGGTCAAGTCGTTTTCAAGTTATAATGAAATATATTGACACAACTACCATATTTGGGCGAAAAATTTGCTTCGCCCATAAAAAAAATTTGAACCCAATGGAAAAAACTGAAAAAAGATTTGAGTTCTGCGCACAAAAATCATTATATTCCATATAGTTTTATTTAAAGACTTTTCTTACTGTAGACCAGTGTAAGAGTTAATTTTTAGGTAATTCATTTAATTAGTAAGAAAAAATAAAAAATTCTTATCTGATTTAAAAATTAAACCTGTTGAAGTTTCATCCGATTTCAATTTCAATCGATTTCGGTTTACAGAACATATTTTTTATTCATAATATGATATAATCACACTGTGCTTGAATTTGACACTTTTTTCCAACAGTCGGGTCACCCATTGGGTAAATAGGTTGCGAATATTTTTAATCAAGTGGTGCTAACCGTTTTTTAGCTCCTTTTCGAAATATATGATTATTTCGAAAATAGAGAAGGCCTAACAATATATGTTCGCGTAAATTAAAAGTGGTTTAGTTTATTGAATAAGTAAAAAAACGATATTCCGCCATAAAATTATTATTATATTTTATTAGTGGAGCACATGTACATATCCCTCATACGTACTTTTGTAGTATGTAATGTGATCACATTGTTATTTTGCCAAAAAAAATTATATTTCTTTCTTAGAACTATATGTGAGCATTATACAATGTATGAATTCTCACTTTCTTTTGTGATCAGTGGTCAGCAAAAGGGATAATGTAATGTAATATCTCATTAAAAAAGGTACGAGTAAACCTCACCAAAACTGCAAAATCTGCACAATTTACAGAAAACTTATTTTTTAAGCAAAAAACTTCAAAACTGATCAATTCCTTAAAAAACTGCGAAATACAGATAAATCTGCACATTTGGCAACGCTGGCCATAATGTTAACTAAAACTCTAATAATAATTCTCCCAGAAAAAGTACTTATTTTTATTCCTGTGTAGTAGTTAATCGAACACAGCTAATATAAGAAATCTATTGTAAGAAATAAACACATCCCTATGCAAATAACCACAAATGAAATTTTTATTTTATTTTTCATCAAAAATACATCCGATTGATTGTTTTAAAATATAATTATTTTTTTTACTATTTCCACAGATTGGATTTCAATATTGTTGGTAACATTGTATACCGTCTTTTCCGCACAATAGCTTGGTTCCTTCACCAAGGTTGTACATACTGTTTAACACGTTAAATACCGCATGCCCACCGGTGGGTCACACCGCAACAACACGGGTCAACCGGGCACACGACATGTTTTACCTGTACAGTAGTCCATTCGCCGGTCCCTCTATGAGATACTGAATATGGCGGACTTAGTTAATTTGACATAGCCTCATTTTAAAACGATATTTTTAAATCAAGCATTGTCAGTCCCTATGTGAGAAATAAGATTTTTCAATGCGGTCTTCAGCGTGTTAATTCAATAGTCGAATAACTAATATCTTCTAAAGATGAAAATGAAGAACGCGAAGTCGACAAATACATCATAGATCGATCAGTAGATTCGTGAGTAGAAGTCTCAGAAGAAATCGTGATGTTGAACGTGGTGCCTGATAAGATAGTTTTCTGTGCTCTTCAGCTTTTGCTCTACGAATCATCAATGACATGTCAGTAGTCACTTTATTATAGGAGTCTGTCAAATTGAGCTCCCTTAGTTCTCAGCATATCAGCAAAACTTTCTTCTTTGCTTTCTTCTATTAAATATGGTTTTCCAATTAAGGTGTTAACAAATTCCATTGATTTATTAGCAGATTGCCGCAATGAAAATACCTCATCCAATGTTAAACGCTTAAACTGATAAAATTTTGAAATTTAGTTATAAAATAGAATTTTAAAATAAGTAACAATTCACCTTTTTTTTAACTATTACTGCATTAAACAAAAAAGAATGCTAAAATTAAAACAAAACAAAAAAATTACAATATGAATTGTATTTTGTCGAGAATGATATAATAAAAACATTTTGTTGCACACATTTTATGCTAAATATAGATCTATCATTTACTAAATTTTGACTGGCCACGTATTTTATTGTTCGCATCCATCAAAAACTGTAATTCATCAAAACATATCCAGCTGACATAAAACTCCTCATTGCTGCTCTTATATTCTTCTTTTCTTGTGAAATTTTCCGCTGTAAAACTTTAATTTTTTTTTACATATTTGCAATTATATTTGGTTTTAACTCCTCTAAAGCTAAAACAATATCGTCTAAGTTCTTTTAGTTCTCTTATTAGTTGTAAAGTTTGCTGTCGCGACCATCCCACTTCTTGTTTAATGTTCATGTTTACGCTATGACAGGCGACTAGCAACTAAATGGGCTCTGTTGAAAAAAGCAGCCAAAACCGATGTTTAAAAATGTTCAGTTCTATGTTGCTAATGAGGGGTTATAGCCGATTGAAACTGTACGCCACCAAAAAACCTTTCCCTGCACCTCTCTTGCCTATAAACTATCCTTTTATGCCAGCACAATTGTTCTCGTGTTATTATGGCCAATGACAGTAAAGCATGGTGCCAAAAATGTGGTGGTTTGGGTCGCATTTTCTGGGCACGGTGTAGTGATGGACATTCAACAAAAACATCGATATTTTTCAATGTAATGTATCGCAAACATTGATATTCTATTTCATACAAAATATAGTACATCGATTATAGGTACAAAAATTGTTATTACATTAAAAAATACTGCATGTTGTTAGAAAAATTTTAACTATATTTTAAAGAGAAAATAATTGTTACATAGATATGTACATCCCCTTATTTTTTGACAAATAGTCTTTCGGACGAAGCCGATGTTCCCAACATCGTTAGTTATTCAAATCCGGTCTTACATAAGATCATTTACACCGAAATGTAACGTATCACCAGATCAGTTTTTGCATTTGAATACTCAAATTCTTTTGATAGATTGTTCTCATTTTTTTATTGGCTATAGTATTGTTCCGTTTTTACCTTTTTTAAAAACGTGTGTTTATGAGTTCATAGATTGCAGTTAAAATAAAGTAAATCTTGCCTTCAGTTTTTATTTAAAATCCTTTATTAACACAGTTTTGTGTTCCACTGTTTGTAACCTTTGTACAAACAATTACAATTTCTATTCTTAGTAACTCGCTCTGCTTACAATTTTGTAAACAACAACAATTACTCGACAGATCTTTCTACCTAAAGATCTTCCAACCCGATCGTTGTTATAACTTAGATTCGATTACAATCCTTTCAACCAGAGGTTATCCACACTTAACTCTCTTTACTGAGTAAGTTCCAATTGAACTGGTTTTTACTCACGACTCACTTAACGAGTTTACTCTTGATAAACTCTCTTGCCACGGAGTTCAAGCCAATAACACCTTAACTGAGTTTACACCAAATAAACTGATTGTTGTTCGCATCGATGTGCTTTTTATATGGCTGAGTGAACAAAACATCGAAAGCTCTCGAACCTCTCGATATTTCAGGTAGATTCCATTTATTTCTTTTATTTTCGTTTTAATTCTTATGTAGCCATGCAAATGTACACATCTCCTTCTTTCACCTCATGTTATTGTTATTGTCTGTTAGTTGTTTTCTTTTCTGCCTGTTTTTTTTTTTTTTTTTTTTTTTGTTGCCGTTTTGATTTTAATTACTTTGTTCCTGCTTGTTCTTTGTTGTCGATTTAATGTAATCAACGCAGGGGTGCCCAACTTTATTTTTATAACAATATGTTTTTATTAGAACAAAAAAACGTAAAAACCAATGAAAAGCCATGGTTCACGAAAGAAATCAAGGTGTTGATCAATGAAAGGAACAATGCTTACGGACGTTGGAAGAGATTCAGAACGCCCGAGCTAAAACAAATTTTTAGAGATCGTAGGAGGGAGGTAAATCTTAGAATTAGAGCCGCTAAACGTAAGTTCTATGAAGACAACTTGAAATCTTTCTTGTCTTCTAAGAGGAAATGGAGAAAAATTCGGGACATGGGATTTTTGAATGAAAATACTGCTGCTAATAACGATGAGGATGTAGATATGATGAATTTTTTATTTTTCTAATATACCCATGTCCAGCACTAATATCAATTATTACGGTTCCATTGATACAACACTAATCCTCTAATCATAATAACAATGGCGTTCAGTTTGCTAACGTCACAATTGAATAGGTATAAAGATAACTTTTGAGTATTAAATTAGAATCAATTGGTTGCAATGAAGTAAATCTAAAATTTATAAAACTTGTATTGAACAATATTATTAGATATATTTTACATCTGTTTAATACGATTCTGACAACTTCGGAATTCCCTTCAATGGGGAACATGCGTAAACTATTTCAAAACCTAAATCTGATAAGACTTACAGACCTATAGCAATATTCCCATATTTATCAAAGGCGTTTGAGAGCATATTACATGGTCAGATTAGTAAATACCTGTATGAGAACTCTCTTTTAACTACCAGACAATTTGGCTTTAGGTTTAAGCATAGCTGTGTTACTGCGTTAGTAGATATTGCCGAGGAGCGAAGGTCTAAATTGGATCAAAATATGGTATCACTTCTGATACTTCTTGATCACTTAAAAGCCTCTGACACTGTTGATCATAACATCTTCTGTCACAAATTGAAAAATATATTTAACTTTTCTTCCTCAGCCGTACAATTATTATATACGTACTTGTTTTATAGAAGTCAGGCAGTTTGCCGTGGCAATGAAAAATCATTTGCTTGGTAAAGAGAGGTGTACCGCAGGGTTCGATTCTCGGCACACTATTATACTCTTTGTATTTCAATGACCTACCTAATCAGATTAGTCATTGCGAAACGCAAATGTATGCTGATGGCGTCCAACTTTACATTTACTGTCATAAGAAGTATGTGAACAATTGCATTATTAAAATGAATCATGTTTATAAATGGGCTACTGCTAATGGACGTTAAAGATAGCCGATATAAATAGATTGGTATCATTCGAAATGTGGATATATAAAAAATTATTAAAAATATCTTGGACTGAAAGGATTATAAAGACAGAAGTGCTTAGAAGATTCGGCAAAGAACAAGACCTATTGGAAAATATAAAACATAGAAAAACGGCGTATTTAGGTCATATGAGAAATTAAAAGTACCATCTACTTCAACTTATACTAGAGGGAAAATTGAAGGAAGACGTGGCGTAGGCCGAAAACAAGCATCATGGCTACTAAACATGAGCCAATGGACGGGCATAAGAAATGTTGGACATTTATTACAGCAGCCAGGAGTAGAAATGTGTTCTCTGAGATTATTAGCAATATTATATAAGATATATGTTAGCTCTAAGTAGATAATATGCATTACGATGTATACTACGTATTGTAAATAGTTTAAGTCTCATAATGAATTAATAAATTGTATGTTCGCTTACATCCGATATCGGATTGGCAGATCAAGAAGAAGAATTATAGTGAAGAAGTTATTGCAGAATATTATAATTTGATTAAAGCTATTAATACATAATTTTTTCTTTGAATTATTTACTGTTATATCCAATGTTTTATTAGTTCTAATAAAGATAAATAGAGTTCTGGAATCGTATCATCCTTTCGATAAAAGCAAATTCAAAATTCCACCCTTCGGACATCTGTAGAAAAATAAATTTATGTATGTATTTGGTAGTTCACATATTTTCACCCTTTCAACTCAATACTTTCTGGTAGTATTAATTGCAATTGTTATTTTTTTAATTTTCAAATTTTCTTTTTTAACTAGAACGTTCTTAAGCAATTAATATTAATTAAATTACTTTAACAATTTATATCAATTTATAGAAAATTATAAAAAGTTATTTTTGCGCAGGTATGCATATCTTATTCATTCTACCATGGTTTTAATTTTCTTTGTGAGACGCTGAAGTTTGTCATATTTGCATATACATAAGTATATAAAAATTCTTAAATTATGTGTATATTTGCAATAAAAATAAAAACGTATAAATATAATACATATTTAAATTAACCGATTATTCGTCTTAAAATAGCTGGCTTATTCGATATTCAAAAAATGGACATTTTAAATAAACCGGCTTCGGCAAAACCAAAAAAACGTTCAATCTCCCTATACACCAGACATAATCAACATTTAAAATATATGGGATAATTTATATTTATTATATTGTTACGTTTTAACCATTTTAAAACTAATTTCGTCAAAATATAATAAATAAATAAACATCACGTTGTTGTTTTATGGTTTTTATTTCCTCACTTTATCTTTATACTGTTTATCTTAACACAGCAACTTATTTATCTTGCACTTAATATTCGTTTATACAACACTTTTATTTACGCCTTAGCACGACTTTAGTTTATGACTGCAAAACGATAACTATATAGGCAAAGCAGCCTCCTTACATACCTAATTTCCTATAATTTGGGAAGCTCCGGAAATGTTTTAAACACTCTCATATCCTCTATTTTATATCCGTTAATTTTAAACATGTAAGGCTGTGTTACCAAAAGATGGTCGATTTGGCAATGCCGTCAAATACACAAATCAGTATGGTAATGCCGTCAAATACACAAATCAATACAGCAATACCAGGGTAATACGTTATCAACCTTGACACAAACCAATAGACAAAAATCCCACAATACAGTCCCTGATGTGGTGTATTTTCTTTTTATGCGTTTTTATTTTCGTAACAATATATACTATATACAGCCCAATTCTGAACAAGAATTCGCTATCATTATCCCTTTTCTCCTATTCTTAAAGAAATTTTCTATGGAAATGAAATTCCCTGGGAAATAAATTCCCTGGAATACATTTTTACCAGTTATAAAATCCTCCTATTCCAAACAGACACGGAGAAGGAATTTCAAGAAAGGGAATTTCGAATTCTCAAGTTAAAATTTATAAAATATTTGTGTGGCATATTTTAAGGAACTTCAACTTAAATTTTTTTATCCTAAATTTGATATTGAAAATATATTAAATTGACACCTCTAAATATATGTGATGAAAACTGATATATTTTTTTTCTGTATTCAATGTGTTATAAGTTCGTCATGCGAACCAACTAAAGTGATTTTGTTTTTTGTTTGTTAACATTCATCTTTCACCAAAAGGTGTTTTTTTAACGTAAATATTCAAATGCTGCATTTTAGTTAGAAGGCTAAACATTTTTAAAGACGCTTGTTTTAATTCGCTGTACAATTACACTGGTCTACAAAAAACAAAAAATTTTCTCGCCTTTAAATAAAACTATATGAAATGAAATGATTTTCCATCGGACTTAAACTTTTTTTATGGGCGTGGAAAATTTTTCGCCCAAAATATGGTAGTTATGTCAATATATTTTATCATAACTTAAAAACAACTTGAGCGACTTTGATGCATGTGCATCCAAGCGTTTAGGAACAAAATTTCCTATAAATCACCTGAACATAATTTTTTTGTATTTTTAACAGTTTCGGAGTTATTCACAACCTAGCGGCAAAAAAATTATTTTTTCGCAAAATTAAAGCAATTTTTTTTTTCTCAAAAAGTCATATAAAATTTTTCAGAATGAAAATTTTAGATGTTAAGCACATGAATTAAAGCTTAAAATGTTGAGAATAAAATAAGCTTTAAATCATGAAATTCGGTTGGCTATTGCTAATTTTACTAAAAATTTAATGCAGGTACCTAACTTTGACCAAAATTAGCGAAAAATGCTTTCTTGCAAAATTAGAGAAATTTTTTTCTTTTATTTTCAAAAATTTATCAAAAAATTTTTAGAATAAAAATGTTACATTTTAAACATTTTAATGATGAATGAACCCATCAAGGCAGGTTCCTAACTTTGACAAACGTAAAGAGCTCATTTTTTATGGCTATGGTAAGACAAATATATTCTAAGAATAAGATTTTTTATTATTGTGGTAAAAAACCCAGTACAAAATGCACTTTTAAAAAAGATAACACAATTTTTTCATCATTCAACACTTGTTTGCGAAATTGAAAATACAAATCCTATCCGATGTTTTATTTTATCAAAACAAAAAATTAATATTGCAAAGTACTCTAAGGACTATTTCCGTTTTAGATTTTTTTATTTTGGTAAGTGTTTTAAAAAACGTATACATAGAGTTAGCTTATTTATAATGGATTTTTGTTTTAGATTAGAGTATGTCAAGGGCTTGGACTCGCAAAAATGCTTCAAATTTGTTTTGCTACATCTGTGCGAAATTAACTTTAACATCACAACGCTATACAATAACTTCCTAAATTAAGAATGCTTATAAA
Organism: Wohlfahrtia magnifica; assembly: GCA_023159175.1. Classification (NCBI taxonomy): domain Eukaryota; kingdom Metazoa; phylum Arthropoda; class Insecta; order Diptera; family Sarcophagidae; genus Wohlfahrtia; species Wohlfahrtia magnifica. The sequence goes on along the minus strand of JAKWBJ010000319.1, from coordinate 114,068 downwards.
CATTACTTTGGATTTCCTATCGATGAAATAAACAAATATTGGCTGTCAAAAATATGTTGTAATACCTGTGCAAGAGCTTTAAAAGGTTGTCTTGATGAAGATAGAAAGATCATGTCATTTATGAAACCAATGATATTGTTATTTCTGCATGATCGCTTAATGAGAAAAAATATTAACAAAGTCATATATCCAAACAGTTCATCTGCCCGAACACCAGTTCTTCAAAACAATAATGTTTCTTTACCATCCTGTTAATGAAGAAGAATTGAAAAAAATCGCCAACACACATAGAGACAGATGTACTTTTGGCTACGTAGCTTTTGCAAATGTCAAACTATGAATATCAACAACAGATGTAACAACCTAACAAAAAAAAAAAATGGAAAAATGGGAGCGCCACAGGGGGGTTATTCCGGAAACTTTTTGAACAAGGTAGCATATTTAGAGGTGTCAATTTTATAAATTTTCAATATAAAATGTAGGATAAAAAACTTTTCATTGAAATCCATAAAATATAGTATGACATAAAAATGTTTTATAAATTTTAGCTTGAAAATTCGAAATTCTCTTTCCCGAAATTTCTTCTCTCTGCCTGTTTGGAATAGGAGGACTTTATAACTGGGAAATATGTATTCCTAGGAAATTTTATTCCGAGGGAATTTTCAGAATTGGGCAGTTGGTTAATGTAAAAAAAGCAATTTAAATTGACAAGTAGAAAAAATTAAGATTTTTATTAATGCCAGTAATTCCAATAGTTGCTGTTATGGATACCAAGATTCGTTAACACTCTGTTGAAAAATGGCAGAGAAAAACATAGAGAAGCGTCTGATCCACTTTCTTGTCCAAATGCAGTGTAAGTATTTTATCTTATTTAATTTTTATTTTCTAAATCTCATTTTTATTTTAGTTTTGTTATTTAACAAGGAGGCTTTTATTATGGTCTTAGTGAAATAACCCCACATCACCAAAGTTCCACTGTACCAGCAATTATATACATATACAACTAGCCACTACACTTCGGTTTTTAACAGGTGCATTTAAAGCAGGGGTACGCAAAAAATCGAAACACATAAAATGATAAATACACTGAAGTTAAAATGCTGCAAAGAAATAGGTATTCATACAAAGTATAAACATGCATAAATTTTTGTAGCTTATTTTTAACACTTCTCGGTGTTGCAAACAAAACCATAGCTCTCTTCAAAATATCTTTTATATTTCTTGAAATTAAAAAAAACACGAAAAGATGCGCTGCACCCAGTGTTGCCAATTCAGCGTCTTCTAACTCTTCCGCTTGCCTGTGAGTTCCATTCAATGGTCAGTTCCGAAATAGCAAAAAAATCAGGATGTTACCCACATTTCGATATCCAATTCGAAGGATCATCGTGTTTTTAGCGTTAATTTGATAATTTTGGCTTTGGAGATGTTTTTCCGCAAGCCCACCCTGTATATCTCCGCCTGTTTAGAATCCAGATTTAATTGCATCTAGTAATGTCTGTGAGCATGGGGGTAGATGTCGTCTGCCTAATATAGGCCTTCTAACTTTGTGTTAAGTACCCAGATCATTCCAGAAATAACACAACCTTGCCTAAAATATCTGATAGGTATTTTCTTAATGTTATACTTGAACCCAAAAATGAAGAAAAAGTTTTTAAGTAGCTAATTTGTTCTAAATTGTTTTTATTTTATTTTTTAATCAATCGTTCATATTATTAAAAAATCTTTCTAGTAATAGATTTTTTTTCAATTTTATTATATATTCCTATTTTTAAATATTTTTAAGACCTTTTTATAGCGCGTTTTGGTAACAAATTTTTACATAAAATACAATTTAGTACTTTTTTAGGTCTTTTGAGTAGGAGGCCTGCGCGTTTTGATCATAAAAAGTTGGTAACACTGGCTGCACCCCTTCTTCATTGACGGCTTAATAAAAATTGTGTTGCACACACATGTTTCTTATTGTAATTATGATTGCCGTTTGGTATAATGTAAATGAAGCGTATGCATTTTTTATGCAAGATTTTTTTGCACTGATAATTTATTACAATTTATTAAGTTTTTTAACGCAAAATAAAACGAAAATAGTTTTCCAGGAATTATAAAAGCAATATCAATATGTACTGTATGATATTTAAATTGAAAGTTTATGTAATGAAGGTTAGCGGTACAGTTGATTTTGGTATATTTCAGGAAAATTTTTCGTAGGAATTTTTTCTTTTAGCAACCCCGATTGTAATATTGAATAAATAAACTGCCGAATAACTCCGTAATCTGAACAATATTGTTACGTTTTTACCTTATTAAAAACGTGTTTCTATGAGTTCATAGATTGTAGTTAAAATAAAATAAATTTTGTATTTGGTTTTAATTTAAAAAATCCTTTATTCAACACAGTTTTGTGCACCAGTGTAAACAACAACAATTACTCGACAGATCTTTCTACTTAAAGATCTTCCAACCCAATCGTAGTTATAACTTAGGTTCGATCACAACCTTTTCAACCAGAGGTTATCCACACTTAACTCTCTTTGCTGAGTTAGCTCCCACTAAACTGGTTTTTTACTTCACTACTAGCTTCATGAGTTTACTCCTTATAAACTCTCTTCACACCAATAACACTTTCACTGAGTTAACTTTACTTAAAAACTACACTCGCTGAGTTTACGACACATCAACTGATTGCTGTTCGCATCGATGTGCTTTTTATATGACTGAGTAAACAACACATCGAAAGCTCTCGAACCTCTCGATATTTCAGGTAGATTCCATTTCTTTCTTTTAATTTCTTTTGTAGTGATGCGTATGTAAACATCTACCTGTTTCAGATCTTAGTATTTGTTGTTGCTTGTATATTGTCTGTTACTTGTTTTCTTTGCTGCTTAATTATTGTTGTTGCCGTGTTATTTTTATTTACTTCTTCTCTGCTAATAGTTGTTTTTGTTGTTGTCGATTGTTATTTGTAAACAGCTTGTAGCTTTTGTTTATTTATTTTAGCGATGTAATAAACGCTGTGATGCCCAACCTTATGTTCGTAACAATATGAACGAACATCACTGATTTAAGGGTGTTATCGGTAAGGGTGTTTTTAACTCTTTAAAGCTATTACTAACTTAACATCATGTTTCAGCGAAAGATGTAGATATTAGCTTAGGAAGGAGTACGGTTTCATTGTTTATGTCTAAAGTGTTAGGCTTAAGTCGACTACCGGTAGTGAATTGATTTTTTCTTAATGTAGTTGAATGCGGGACGGAATTGGAAGATTCTGGTAGGGTGTTGTTATAAACCTCATAGAAATATTCCGGTTGAGTCTATTAATAACATTTTGGAGCAAATTTCTGTCCAATATAGTGACATTGTCATTCTTGAAAACTTCAACAGTAACTTGTTAGCGTACAATGCTCTTATTGATCCTATGACCTCTTTGGGTTTGATACCGATGAATATGGTTACACCGGCACACTTCCACGGACAAGCGAATAATCTAATAGATATTATATTTGTGAACGATAAGTCTAAGGTGCTTCTCTATGGCCAAAACTCTCTGTCTGCTTTTTCTAATCATGACCTATTATTTGTGACATACGACCTTTATGTAGCTCGGAGACCTCTTCATTACACTTTCCGGAACATACGTAACATGGTTCGTATACTCATGGATTAGTATTCGGGGCGCATTGACTGGCGTCAGATTTATTATCTTGAGGACGTGAATGATCAATTGAATTTTATGCAGGATAACGGGAACAATTTGTATGAGGTGTGTGTACCCTTAAGGACCAGGCGGATAAAACCAAATCGGCAAACGTGGTTTACCTCCAGTATTGAGGAATTTATTAAGATTCGTAACGCTGCTTACACAAGATGGAAAAGGTTTAGAACTGTCGAGCTCTATAGAGAATTTTAATCTCGTAGGAAAGATGTTGTTAGGAGTATTAAAAGGTCTAAATGCTAGTACTACGGCAGAAAATTCTCCACTGCAATTCGAAAAATTGGAGTTAGACGAAGAGTCACTCCTCCTCACGATGTTAATATTAACATTGATGAATTGAATTTTAATTTTTTGAACATAGATATTCCTCGGCCAGAGCACAATGTATTTAAGAATTTGCGTTCAGTATCTGTTGGGATGAAATTTAGCTTTCGGTGCGTAAGTCATAGTGAGGTTTTGGAGAGTTTTTCTGCTGTAAACTCTAGGACAACTGGAATGGATGTGTTGGATCCAACATTTATTGGAATTTTATTACCTAGAATTTGCCGTTTTTACCATAGTTGTGTAACACTGTCCTGACAAAATCAGTATTTGCAGATGGTTGGTAACTATGGAAAATTATTCCTATTCCGAAAGGGAACAACGAATATGGGCCCATTGCGATTCTTTCGTTTTTGCCTAAGACAATGGAGAATATAATGAGTAAACAGATTAATGAATATCTTAGGCAACGGAATTTATTATCTGGGGTACAATCAGGATTTGTGAAAGGGAGATCTTGCATTACAGCTCTTACAGATGTATTCGAGAATCTGAGGTGTAATCTTTACAAGGAATAGGTGTCGTTTTTAATATTACTTGATCACAGCAATTCATTTAGTACAGTAGACCACCTAATATTGACGAAAAAACTAGAGAAATTATTTTATTTTTCCCCATCAGCCTATAATCTCATTCGCACATATCTTACAGGACGATCTCAAACAGTTTTATACAATGGAAAATATTCAGAGACCCTCAATACAAGCCGTGCTGTTCTGCAGGGATCCGTTCTTGGACCTCTTCTTTTTTGTATCTATATAAATGATTTACCAAATGTGATTGAGCATTGTGGAGTTCAAATGTATGCTGATGATGTGCAGGTTTATAGTAGTTATAAATTGAATATGGTTTCTCAGTGTGTTGACAACATCAACTTTGACTTAGCTAGGATTAACGAAGGGACAACGAACAACGGGCTGTGCATCAATCCTACGAAATCGAAGTGCATTTTTCTGAATATAAACGATAGGATTCTTAATAATGACGTTGTGGTAAAAATAGATGATAATATTATTCAGTTTGTTAGCTCTTGCAAAAATTTAGTCGTCATATTTGATGATAAACTGTTTTGGTCTAGCCATATAGCGACCGTTGCTGGTCGTGCTTACGGAGCGCTTAGGAATCTTTGGGCTGTTAAACATTCAACTCCACTGGAAATTCGTTGCTTGCCATAACATACCTAATCCCAATCCAGTCAATTATACGGTTGTGAGATTTTCGCGTTTTGTACAGGATCCGACTTTAATAAGCTAAGTGTTGCAAATAATAATATTGCGAGATATATTTATGATAGAGGTCGGCACGACTCAATTTCTTGCTTTTCGTATAGGGTATATCATATGACCTTTGAGAATTTTTTAAGTTTCGTAGCCTAATTTTATTACATAAGATTATAACAACCCAGAAACCGAATTCTCTTTGGAGTGTTGAGATTTAGTAGATCAGAACGAGATAGGAAACTAATACAGCAGAGATATAAAAGCACTTTTTCACAGAGGCAATTTTTCATTTATTGCACTAGTCTTTGAAACGAATTACCGAATCGGATTCAGAATATTAGCAGCGCAAGGCGGCTGAAACTTGATCTTCGTGGATATTTATCTTGATAATGTAAATACATATTTTTTAAATTGTTTTAAATTTCTTCTTTTTTCATTCACTTTGTAATTATATAATTCATTTCTATTTATATTGTTTTTCTTTAATCTTCTTCGATTTATATTGTATTTTAATTTGATAGATCTCTGTACTTTATTTTTTTTATCTCTCTTAAATTATATTGATAACCTATTAAATTTTATCATTTTAAATTTGTAATCTCATTAGCGCTTTAAATTATAAGATTTTAGTCTTGTCGGGCTAGATTCAATATATTATTAAATAAATAAATAAATAAAAATAAATATAAATAAATAAACACAATTGAAAATGTAATATACCCGCTGTGGATAACGGTTCAAATGACACAAAATGAAATACAAGATCCAAAGCTTATTTTTTCAAAAATTTCAAAAACCTGGTGTTATAGCACGCATAATTATACTAACCCTAGATTGGTATACTCAACTTTACCCCTTTATGAGTAAACTTCGTCGAATCGACGAATACCAATTTTCCGTTCCTATAATAAAGTAGCTATGCATATTTTTTAATGGAGACAAATTTAGATTGTTCTTTTAAATGTTTTAATAATAATTAAAAATATTTTCATAAATTTTTGCACTATTTAGCTAAATTTTCTTTTAAATAAAAACTAAGATAAAATTTGTAGAATATAAAAATAAAAAGAGTATTCCTCGTTTCCACGAATGTATCCAATCTATGGCTAATGAATCCAAGTGTAGATGAATATCTATATCTTAACAGAAAGGGGACATTCAGCATTAACGCCATGATTGTAAGTATTTTTTCTTATGATACTTTTTGCAACAGTTGTTTTTTCAGATATGCGACTAGTAGTAGTAGTAGTAATTCTTTTCTTAAATTTTTACAAAATATTAAATACATTATTTATGCTATAAATAAAAATAGAGTAGCTATGGCACCTCGTGTCGACAGCTCGATTCATATATATATATATATATATATATATATATATATATATATATATATATATATATATATATATATATATATATATATATATATATATATATATATATATATATATATATATATATATATATATATATATATATATATAATAAAATTAGATTGATTGCCCTTTTTGACTGCGAATTTCTATTTTGTATGTGGTTAACGAAGGACATTTTTGGAGTTACCAGATCACCAAGGTATGGATATTCTGAAACTAAATTTCTTTTAAATTTCTTCTCCTTTATATTTCCATTTCTCTAATTCATTTAGTCTTCCACCATTTCTAAATATCATAATTTTTGGTTTATTTGGATTTACTTCCATATTCCATTTATTACAATAATATAATAAATAAAATTTTTTAATTGAAAATTTAAAAAAAAAATGGCGTTCACGTGATTTATCGGAAATTTTGTTCCTAAACGTTTGGTTGTAACTGCATTAAAATCGGTCGAGTCCTTTTCAAGTTATGATGAAATATATTGACATAACTACCATATTTTGGGCGAAAAATTTGCCACTCGCATAAAAAAAATTGAGCCTAATGGAAAAAAACTAAAAACGGATTTGAATTCAGCGCATCAAAATCATTATATTTCATATAGTTTTATTTAAAGGCGAGAAAATTTTTTGTTTTTTGTAGACCAGTGTAATTAAAAGTTTCATGAGCCGAAATAATATTGGGTTTTACTCTAAATTTCTCCACATAGACTTCATAGATACCGTCCCTCGCCTTTAAAGACAATCTGCGTACTTTTAATTTGGTGCTCTAACCATCTTATATTATTTGCATCTTCGCGCCTTATTTTCTATAATTGTTCAATTTCCTTTTTTAGTCGATTATTTTCGGTACGTAGAGCTCCTATTTCTGCAGCTCCACAGTAATTTCAGCTTTTACTGCATTCAAATTAGTTTTTGTTGGAAGATATTGTAGCTCTTCTTCTAAAAGTGCATTCATTGTATATATTATTAAAGTCATTACATCATTTATTCCATGTTATCTACTGGTTTTTTTTGCCATTTTCTATTCCGGTGAAGTGTCAAACATTTTTCGTTTTGGTGTTTCCCGTTGCATGTTTTTAGGAGGCGATTTAGTGAGAACAAATAAAGCGTTGAAATATCAAACACACGTCAGTTCGAAATATTACAGAGCGCACAATTGGCACATTTAAAAGCTCTTTCAGATATTTGATGGGTACAATGAAATATATAACAGTGACGACTAAGAGCAATAGCATACGAATATAGGTGAATTAAGAAGAAAGAAAAGTCTTATGAAATGAATAGCAATGTTCTATGCTCTGTTAAACATTTTTGTTCGGCAAAAACAAATATTTTTGTTTCGAAATATACGAGTGCAACAAAGCAAAACATCAGCGTCTACTGCTTCATTTTATTGAGTCTTCCACTTACAATATTTTGTGCGACAAACTGATACCGCAAATCCCAGAGGAAAAATCTTATAAGGAGATTGTAGTGATCTTACATGATTATTTTGACCCAAAGCAAAATTAACTTTTTGGGAAATTTCCGTTTCAACATGAGAAAGCAAAAGGAGAGAAAGACAGCTGCAGATTTTTTGGTTGGTTTTCATAAACTAGCAGTCAACTGTAATTTCGGGACTTATTTGGAAAATCATTGAGGAACCAATTTTTGTTTGGTCTCCTAGACAAAAAATTGCACAGCCGGGTGTTGGAAAAGAAACTTAATTTTGGATGACGCAATCACAATGGCGACCGCCAGCGAATTAGACGAAAAGGGAGGTGAATAATTACAAGGTAATGGCAACGAAAAAGTGAGTGTTCACAAAATGGCAAAATATAAAAAGCTAATATAAAAAAATGTTTTCGTTGTGGCGACCCGAATCAAAATGCTGACAAGTGTAAATTTAAAGAGACAATGTGTCACTATTGTACGAAAAAAGGATACTTAAGAAAAGTATGTTTTAAGGAGAAAAACAAGTATACAGCGTTATTGACAATTCCGAAAAAGTGTCTACAGTTGAGGAAATTTTACATATAAATGACCCACAAAATATTTTAAGTATCCGTAAAAAAATTTGGTACAAGCTCGAGGTGAACAATAAATTAATCACTTTCGAATTGGATACCCTTTACAAGTGGTTGGCTACGTATGGGTAAATATAACAGACCATGATGGAGTTAAATTGTACATAGTTCGTTTTGATCGCACACCACTATTGGGTAGAGAGTGGAAATATCAAATAAAATTAAATTGGAATGAGGTCATTAACAGTAATGATAACTCTTTGGTAAATCTTGTGGACACCAAAGAGGATTCTCAGTAAATACAAATTTTATTACAAAAATGTCCTATTTTTAGAGTCTATGGGAAAAATTTCGGAATTACAGGTCCGACTCTACATCAAACCGAATGTGACCTAAATTTATAAAAGCCCGACGTGTTCCATTCACACTTATGGAGGTAGTCGAGAAGCAATTGCAGGATCACGTAGCTGAAGGGCTGTTGGAAAAAGTGGAAAGAAGCGAGCGGGCCACACTCATTGTAGTAGTTACAAAGAAAAATCGTGCTGTACGTATCTGCGGATTATTACAAGATTACATTAAACCCAGCTTTAGTGGTAGATGAATACCCACTTCCCGTCATTGAAGAACTTTTTAATAAAATGGCAGGGAGAGTAAAATTTTCAAAAATTGATTTGAAAAAAGCGTACCTACAGTTGGAAATACACTCCGATGATAGACACTTATTAACAAGGATGGTATACATCATATTAAAACAAAAATAGAAGTTATTCAGAATATTCGAATTCAACGAAAAATGCAAGAAGGCGTTTGAGGAAATCAAGAGGCAAATGCAATCCGACACTATTTTAACACATTATAATCCGAAACTACCATTGCTGTTGGCGGTAGACGCGAGTCCGTCTGGTGTTGGTGTTGTGCTTAACCATGTTTACGATGATGGAAGTGAGAAACCTATACAGTTTGATTCACAGACCCTTAGCAAAGTCCAACAACGATACTCACAGATCGATCGAGAGGCTTATGCGATCATCTTTGATGTTCGTAAGTTTTATAATTATTTATACGGTAGGAAGTTTTCTCTAATTACAGATAACCGAGCGGTACCGCATTGTTTTTTACCTAGTAAAGGTCTGCTAGTGCATTCAACTACAAGAATGTAACACTGTGCTTTGTTCTTACAACAATTTGAGTACGGTATTAAATGCAAAAAGTTGAAAGAAAACGCTAATGCTGATGCGATGTCACGCCTCACGAGCCCTGATATATGTAAATTTGTTGATGAAGTTCATGTGATTGAGGAGGAAATGATTGAAAACTTGCACGTGACCCTAGAGAAACTTAAAAAACGAACACAAGCAAATGACGAAGTAAAAAACTTAATAAAATATTTACTGAACCTAAAGACCGTTTGGGTATTTCTCAGACAAAATTTAGTTTACATAATGGTTGTCTAGTACGTGACATAAGGGTGTATATACAAAAACCTTTACGCGAAAGAGTTTTGGATGAACTACATTCCTCACATTTTGGTATATCCCGGATGAAAAGTTTGGCAAGAGCATATGTTTGGTGGAACCAAATGGATAAAGATATTGAGACGCTAGTATCCCAATGTGAGTTTTTTCAATCGACACAACTCGACTCAAAAAGAATCACACCAATCCATTATTGGACAAGACCCAGCAAACCATTCGAACGAGTACATGCCGATTATGCAGGATATTTGTTTATACTGGTGGACGCGTATAGTAAATGGCCAAAAGTTCATATTGTTTCAAATATGACAACTGAATCCACAATGAAAAATGTCGTGAAATACTTTCACAATTTGGCATTCAGAACATATTCGCAAGCGATCATGGGACCCAATTCAATTTAGACGAATTCCAGAAATTTCTAAAAATAAATGGTATCGTACGTAAACAAGGAGCCATCACCATCGAGTAACTAATGGACAGGCTGAAAGGTATGTGCAAACTATGAAATATAAATTATTAGCATCAAAATTTACGCCGAATGCGATGAGCATAGAATTAGCCAAAATATTATTGGCTTATAGACGTGCCATTCACCACACAACTCGCAATGTTAATGTTAGGCCGTCAAATTCAATGTCGTCTCGACCTAATACTAACCCATAACGATGTCAACAATCGGTTACGCCTGACTACTAACAAGAAATATTCAGTAGGAGATCGGGTAGCAATGCGCGATTATCTCCCCAAAAACAAATGGCAATTTGGCGTAGTGGAGGAGAGTGAGACACACTGATCAGATGCGCGAAGTAGATGTGGTACCCTAAGAACCTGTGACCCAACAACATGACCCACACCCAGCTCCAAAGACAGATTATGCAGTAACCCAGGGTATTTCGCACACAATTTTACAACAATCAGAAGCAACATAGTACGGTGAAAATACACTTAGAGTGGAATCAGGAACAGAAGCTTCCCCGGAATTCCGCAACCTAATGAAGATACTGAACTGCGACGCTCACAGAGAGCACGTAAGGTACCTAAGTGATATCTACAATAATCTCATGTTAACTTTTTACTTTGTGTATATCTGAAATTAGAGTATTGTAATGTATTAATATCGAAATAATTAAGTGTGGGAGAGATGTTATACGGGACAGTGGAATGACAATATTGTATTTTATAATAATCTGGTAGCATTGTATAGAATAAGAAAGATTAAATTAGATTAAATAAAAAACTTGTTCACTCTTTGTTAAACCATCAACGACAACGGTTGTTTCAATTACAACATTTTATAGCGTGTATTTAACAATTTTTACTATATTTTAATAATAATTTAAAGATTTCTTACGAGAGAAAATTTTTTAAAGTAAACAAATGGTTTCTTACACTAGGTGTTGCCACACTATTTTTTAGTACAAACCACTTTTTTATTTGAACCAAAATTTTAAAAATTGGAACAATTTGCATCCTGGCAATATAACTCCTAAGCAAAACAAAAATAATTTTAAATTAAAATATAAGTACATAAAATCAAAACTTGAAAATAAATATTTAAATAAGAATAATTTTTTATGGGTAAACATAGAAATCCGGAGCAGGAAAAAATTTTCTTGGATTTTATGGAGATGCACCAAGACATACCCGAAGGATATGTAAAAGGTGATCGAGCAGCAAAGGTAGCACTTAGGTTGGAGCTCACAGAAAAATGAAATTATTCAGGGCCACCAGCAAAAACTGTAATGGTTAGAGGAAACCGTTGGCAGACTGGAAATTCTACATAAAAAATAAACTGAGCCACAATAGAAAGGAAAACCAGAAAATTGGAGGTGGCCAATATAATAAATATATATTGTTTGATGTGGATGCATCTGTGGCGAGATTGATTGGAATATACAAACGAATGGAAGGCATTGTTGAAGTTAAAGATTTTGTGGAAATCAATTTGACTTCATTTCAATATATGTCAATTAAGGAAAACGATAATGATCTTAATATAACTACTGCCACAATTTATTAAGACTAATCTCTATTAAAATACGAATACACAGTACAAATTTAAAAGAAGTGAATTTCCTTTTTATTAAACGTACATACATACATTTTTATTTTATTTTTATATTTCAAATGCATTAATTTAGTTCCATTTTTTTATTAAATGTACCTTTTTATTTTACTTTTTATCAAATTAATTAAATTTAAAACTATGTTAAAATTATTTAAATGGATTTTTAATTAATTTCGAAGGCAATATATTGTCTTATACAGTTTCTTGCATTAAACATGTCTCTTTCACTGAGCTCGTCTAAAAAATAAAAATTATTATTTAATAGAGACACAATTTTTAATTAATAGCATGTTTGCTTCGATCGGTGTAGGAGTGTAGCGCTTTTTTTTTGAATTTTTTTAATTTGAAGAGACTTAAAGTGGATTTTGAAGAGAACTAAAATTTTGCTTGCTACACCGAGAAGTGTTAATAATAAGTATATAAATCTATGCATGAATGCAAAAGCAAAAGTTACGGCAAAAACAGAAGAGAGCAAAAGCAAAAACAAAAGAGAGCAAAACAAAGTTATTCGCTTTAGAAATAGGTTCGCTAAAGGTTTGCTGTTGATATTACGGGCAAACGTTCGAGATTGAAAGATTTGCTGCCACAAACTGAGCGACGGGTGAACTCTATGATTTTTTAAATACATCCGTGTTTTCATTAGCGGATGCATGTTTTTAGTGAATGAATCGTTTTGAATTGCTGTACCCATTTTATTTCTTACTGATGTGCTGTGTGGTGGATAGTGTAAATAACCTAACAGTGCTAAGTTGATTTTACTGTAGGTAAAAGAAATGAATGCAGTAATGCAGGTCTCTACTTTAAATTGTTAAAAATAGCAATTCCACTTCGGAAACTCAAAGTGGTTTCATTCCGAAAAAAATTTTGTTTTACGCTTTCTGTAAAAGCTAATTTCGGAATTAATTTCACTTTCGATCGGAATTAAGTTCTGCGACTGTAAGCAAGAGAGTGTTGCAAGAAGGCCATACAAGTTTAAATTTTGTGAAGACCAAATTGTGTTTTATAACCATTTAGCATTGCGTAATCATCGAAGTCATAGTTGAATAGATAAGTTCTTTTGAGTCTTATCAGGCTCATAATTATCTTATTACAACCGAACGAAAATGAGCAGATAATAACAGCAAAGTTACAAAAATTAAATAATAATTCATAAAATAATAATTAATGAAATAATAATTAAATAAATTAATAAATTAATTAATAAAATCTTAATTAAAAAAAATAATAATAATAAAATATTAATTAACAATATGGTTATTAAAAAAAAAAAATTAAGCAGTTAACAAAAAAGGGAAAGAAAAATAATGAGAAAAAAGTGTAAATCAAAATTAAAACAGAGTTATATATAATGTTACAAACTTTATACACAAGCTAGCCAAGAAATTTTCACAGTTCATTTCTGAACCGATTTGCGTTACTAATCATCTGAGGTTGAGTTAGTAATTGGACAAATGCTGTGAATGATCTGCCAAATTTCGAAACCTGAAACAGATAATATTCTATGCAACAAGATAAGATTCCTTAATTTTAGTAGATTCCCAAAGTTCATCTGGTTGATTTGATATGAAAACCGGGAAATAGATTCACGGTTTCCTATATCATAGATGTATCTCGCTATGTTATTGTAAGCTACCCTTAGGTCATTAAAATCACTTGCAGAGCAGTTGGCATAAATTTCATACAAGAGAACAGGTAATTTTTAGCAAACAGAGTCCGTGCGCCGATAGGCGTCGCATGCGCCCAAAGATTTATAAATATTCCGTAAACTCGGCCAACTACAGTAGATATATGATTGGCCCATGATAGTTTAATATTGAATACATCACCAAAATTCTTGCCGAAACTTACAAGTTCAACAATATCATCACCAAGATCTAAATTATTATTACTAATACCAATGCATTTTGACTTGGATGGGTTGATGCATAGTCCATTCTCCGCAGCCCATTTGCTAATCCTCGCCAGACCGGTGTTCATGTTAGCCACACAAGAATGAATATCATTCGCCCTGTTGCTGTTAAAAATCTGCACATCATCGGCATACCTTAGTTCTGTCACATCAGGCAAATCATTGATGTACAGACAAAATAAAAGATGTCCGAGAATTGAATCTTTCAGGACACTTCTATTCACATTCAATGTCCCTGAATATTTACCATTCAATAGTACAGTTTGAGATCGACCAGTCAGATTGTTGTGTAGTAGTTCACAAGCTGACGGTGAAAAATACAAATTTTTCTCCAGTTTACTCATTAAAATTGCATGGGCTACAGTATCAAAGGCCTTACTATGATCCAAAAGCACTAAAAAAGATACCACACCCCTGTCAAGACAGGCTCTAAGATCCTCAGTTATATTCGTAAGAACAATGATACAGCTTTTGACCTTAACAAAACCAGATTGCCTAAGAGATACAAAATTCGATTGTCCTAAATATTCATTAATCTGCCTACTCATAATATTTTCCATAACCTCAGATAGGAAGGGGGAATAGCAATAGGCCTTAAATCTTTATTCTGCTTTGGAATTGGAATAATCTTAAAAAGCTTCCAGCCCTCAGGAAAAACAGATTTTGTAAGTATAGAGTTGAATAAATGAATAAGAAACGGTAAGAGTCTGGGTAGAATAATCCTCAGATATGTGGGACTTATTCCATCAATACCGATAGCCCTAGACTTAACTGCAGAAAAACTCAACATTACATCATACTGGTTCACACAACGAAAGTTAAATGGTTTTCAACAGAAACTGAACACAAATCAGCATATATGTAAGTCGTAAGAGAGTTGAGGAATATTAATATCCACTTCCTGTGGGCAATGTTTTGGCAAAGCATGTTATGCGTATGGCTATTTATAACGTTTTAAACGTTCCAGCACATCTGCCACAATCGCCAGATCTAAATCCGATATAGGTATTAGTTTATCAAATATCTCTTTAATAAGAAAATCAAATTACCCTTGAAAGAGCTTAACTTGCCAATAATTAAGTTCGTCATTGTATACTAATATAAAGGCGTAATTTACGTAATTAATTAATAAACTTAATTTTTATATATGTATTAAATACATGTCAATATATGTTCTCTGTTTACGTTTTTAAATAAATTTAACTATAGAATACTTGAATAGAGACGGAATTCTACCCGGTATTCACTCATATATCGGGTAAATACCAGATAAATACTGTGTAAATTTATTTTTTGAGAATTTATTTAGGTATTTATAAAAAGAATTTGAAATGCAGCAACTGGCAACTTCTCTTTGTCAATCAGCTAAAACATCACATCAGTTCATTTGGCTGGTTGTTTTCTTGATAACAATTGTCAAAGGCACTACTTAACTTCATCCGATTATCTAATTGCTATGCAGTTTATTTACGATATGGGTACCAATTTTAATATAAATCTAATGGTGAACCCAGCAAACTATAAGGTTAGAGAAGATTTGTGGAGCAAAAATTTTGTGTAGGATAGCGGATCGGAAATTTACTGCTCCATGCTCTTCAGGAGTCAATGAATACTCATTGAGCACTCAAAGTTTTATCAACTCAATAAACGAAACAAATAAATTGCACATAATGCGGGAAAAGTATGTCTTATATTCGAATCTATGCAATAAACACAAACGGCAAAAGGCACTAAAAAATTTTTCTGGCTGAGTGTGAAATCATCAATACTGCTAATTTATTTGAAGAAGCACCTTCCACTTTCCCTGGTATCCCCCATTCTACACTTCAAAATTTTGAATTATTTTCGATGTAAAACTGAAAATGACAGTGATAGTGATTTCGATTAATGTAATATAATATTGTAAAAACAAATATGTCCATATAATATAGTCATTATCTTAAGTTGTTATTTTACCTCTGTTCCATAAAATTTATTATAAAATACACTAAATTTTGCTGCAGAATGTGTTTATTCACAAAATTTTCTGGAACATATGTATAAACCTAACTCTAAGGTAAATACTCGTACCTGGGTATTTACCCACTTTGCCGGGTATTTACCAATTGGGTATTTACCCTTTTCCCATCTCTATACATGCAGTTTTAATGTTTTTTATATTTATAATTAAAAAAAAAAATTTTTATCCAGAAAAAAAATTTTTTTTGACCGTAATGTAATGTAACTGTAACGTCCCAATCTGTTGAAAATTGATTTCGACGGCAAAGTTACCCAACATTTGGCAAGCAGTGGCACCTTTTGCACTTAATTAAAAAGAGCAATTTAAATCAATTGAACAAAGTAATTTATAATAATTTGAACAAATTTAAGATATAGTTAAGAAAATGTAAATCAGATTTTAAAAAATACTATTATTTTTTAATACAAAATAGCCTCTTATGTATATTGCAATGTGGAAAAGGAATAAACTAAAAAATAGCTTTAATAAACATTCTTAGGTGACAAGAAAACATTTTCATGCTAATGATAAGCAATTATGTATGTATGTAATTCTTAGATAAAATTTAAAAGATCTTTGGATCAGCAACGACTAGTTCCCGAGGAGTAGGCCACTTAGTTTCAACATTTAACTGAGTAGTATCTTAAAATTTTGGTAAAAGAAGAAGGATGTCAGGTAAAAGATATTTCCAATGACTTTAATTTGGTGTGCAAAAATTTTGGTTACATTGATCTGTCGTAAACCAGGGAGAAAGACAAACCTTTGTTTATTTGATAAATAACTTTATACTCCATATGAGCTTTTTTTGCAATAATTTGGTATATAATTTGTTGTATTTTATATTTGTAAATATATATTTGTAAATATATATGACTATATTATTCTTATATACTTAGATAAAAATACTATTTAAATCTATGTGGTACTTTTTTCAAAACGTACACAATTCGAACTGTATACACACATTGACAAAAACATATGACACGTTTTTAAGTGTTCTGTAGCGTGTTTTTTATAGAGGTATAGAACTTTATGTTGGCATCACTTTTCAAGATGGCGACCAATTTAACAGCTGTCAAGTGATTTGTTCTCAGCTTGGCTTGGCAATTCATCGTGAATAGACTCACGCCCGGCGTAGATTCGTCGAATGGGCCCAAAACGAGATTACCGTTGTTCCCGATTTTCATAAGCGAATTTTGGTTAGCGATGAAGCGCACTTCTGGTTGTATGGATACGTCAACAAACAAAACTGCCGCATTTGGAGTGAAGGTAAGGAAGTGTTTGTGGAAACACCGTTACATCCAGAAAAACTGACTGTTTGGTGCGCTTTATGGGCTGGTGGAATCATTGGTCCGTACTTTTTCAAAAACGATTGTGGCCAGAACGTTACAGTCAATGGTGATCGGTAAGAGCCATGATTACTAACTTTTTCATTCCTGAATTGAATAACCATGATGTCCAGGAGATGTGGTTTCAACAAGACGGCGCAACATGTCACACAGCTCGTGCCACAGTATATTTATTGAAAGACACGTTTGGTGACCGCCTAATTTCACGTTTCGAACCTGTGAATTGGCCTCCAAGATCTTGTGATTTAACACCGCTAGACTACTTTCTGTGGGGCTATGAAAAGTCATTGGTCTATGCGGTAAAGCCACAAACGGTTGACCATTTGGAAGACAACATTCGCCGTGTTATTGCCGATATACGGCCACAAATGTTGGAAAAAGTTATTGAAAATTGGACGTCCAGATTGGACTACATCCGCGCCAGCCGTGGCGGTCATATGCCAGAAATCATATATAAAATGTGATGTCACAAGATTATCTTTCGGATAAATAAAATTCATATTAATCGAATAATCCATCGTTGTTTTATTGCAACTTAAAGTTCTATACCTGTATAAAAAACACCCCTTATAAGTGGCAAAACGTTTACATTTACGTTACATTTACATTTACGATTTCTACGATCAGTTAATGAGGCTTTTAAGATGTGAATGGAGAGGACGTATGTCGCTTTGCTTTTAAAAATTGTTTGTTTGTGTTGTTGTTTACCTCTTTAGTTTTTCTCTTCAACGCACACAGCAAAAAATTCACGAACACTACTACACAACAAATTATTCTTCATGATCACTCTTCATTTAAGTGGAATTGTAATGTAATGCTTTATTTTCATTGATTTCTTGGTACTTGAATTTCATCAATATCTTTGAGTCTGCATTTTATTGATTTTTTTGCATTGATTTGTAGTTGTAAGCAATTACTGTAAAAGTTTAGTTTTAAGAACATTTTTGAAAAAAATATCAAATCATTTTTCTAATATTTATGAATTTCATGTTGAGTATGTTCTTGTGTCTTTGTCTGGGCTGAAATCTACGAACTTGCGAGGGCCAAATGGGGTTCCTGCCTGTGTCTTGAGGAACTGTGCAGTCGTTTTGAATGGTCCTTTGACATTTATCTTTAACCTTTGGAGACAGGTCACTTTCCTCTTAATTGGAAAGGGTCGTTTATTATTCCTTTGCATAAATCCGACAGTAGATCGAACATATCGAATTATAGGATATTCACTAAGGTCAGTGCTATTCCTGAATTAATGGAGAACTGATTATCTCTCTTTCCAGACGAAATCTATTATGGTTTTCAGCATGGTTTATTACCCTTTCAGCATGGTTTTTAAAGAGTAAGTCGACAATAACTAACTTCCTTGAATTTACTACGAGGTTTTTTAGGGGCTTGTTGTTTTTTAGGGGATGTTATATTATTTTATACCTTTAATGATGCTTTTGGTCAGACTGTTTCGCAACGGAGTATTGATGTCTTCGTTGATTGGTGCAGAATCAATTTAATGGATCTCAATCTGGGAAAGCGTAAGCATATGGTTTTTTCCCTCAGGAGTGTAATTCCGTTCGAGTATACAATTAATTCTTGTCCGTTGGAGACCGTTACTACCTTTCTTGATCTGAGCGTGTTGTTGGATGGGAAACTCATTTATTGATCATATTAGTATGATGACTAGTAAGGCTCGGGCTGTTTTAGGTTTTGTAAAACGATGGTCTAGGGAATTCACTGATCCTTATATTACGAGACAGTTGTACATTTCGCTCATAAGGCCGATTTTGGAGTATGCTTCGGTTTTTTGGAATCCTTATTATCGGTGTCATATTGATTTGATTGAATCCGTGCAGAAACAGTTTTATTATTCTGCTTACGTGGAATTATGTTGATGAATTTCCTTCGTATGGTGCTAGTTTGGGTCTGATTAAACTTCCCACATTGCAGCATAGGAGAGCAGTTTTGGGTATTTGTTTTATTTGTAACTTTTTTTCGGGTGATATTGATTCTGGTTTTTTACTCCTAACCCTGAATTTTACCATCCGTGTTAGATTTTCCCACCACTATCCTCTGGCGTTGGATTTTTACAGAATAAATTATGCAAATTGGTTTCCTTTTCGTAGATTGTGCAATGATTACAATTTTCATTATGAGTTTTTTGATTTTAACTGTGATGTTGGCAATATTAACGTAGTTTGCTTTCTGACATTAATTTGTAAATTTTAAATGTATATTTTTTTTCACGCACATTTTTGTAAGTTTTAGGTATTTTTGTATATAAATTGTTTTTATTTTTTAGCTTGTGATTCAGTCTTGTAACTGATTTGAGTTCTGCTTGCCACAACTTGTTTGCTTGTGTACGTGTCTCTACGAAATGGAGACGAGCCCTCCGCGGTCGGCAGAGGGTGGGTGAGTGGTGAGACCGTTCGAAAAAAAGAACTTATTTGAATTTGAAATGTATTTAAAGAAAAACAAAATTTTTTAATACGACAGTTGGTATATGTAAGTATACATACATTCATATTGTTACCTTAATATAGAAAGGCCTAACTAATGTTTTCCTTATTTTTCAGAAGAAAAAATTTTAATAAAAATTATGGTTTTTATGTCATGAATTTTTCTAATGCAGTTTTTTTTATTAAATTCTTTGAGTAATTTAATTCTCTAATATTTTTAAATTTTGCATTTATATATATAAAAGAAGTATACACTTTGATGTAACCACTAACTGTGGAATCGGGTCAACCAAAATTGAGGGATGCCCTGCAGATGGTTTATGTGAACTTTGCACGAAATCAGCCCAGTGGTTCCGAAGATATAGCAATTAGATTTTCCTATATATTCCTATACAAATATCAACAAAATGCAAAATCCATTTTCCATATTATGATGTTTTATCGTCACTTGATAAGTTACCAAACCATGTATCGTAATGTCTAAAATGTACAATGACATTCGGTCTTTCTAATTGGAATGTCGAGCTGAATCTTTCCAGTGGTTGTTTCGATCGTCATTTTATTTGTGCACTGACCATTCGATTTTTCACTTGCTATACATCTGCATTGTATCATACGATTTTTGTGTGTATATCATGAAAATGGTTAGAGTTGAAATTTTCAAATTTGGTTTAAATAACTTGGTAGCCAATACAAATACCATTTAAAAAAATATGAAATTTTGCATGTGTGAAAAACGGTAAGAGTTAAAGGGAGGGTAACTCTACTAGTAATTTATAAAATTGTCTTACATAAGGCTTTTTGTGAGTTAATGTTTTGAAAGATATTGCAAGTTATGGCTTTTTATTATAACTAAACAAAAAACGATATTGATTATGTCTTTCATTTTAAACATCTTTTTCTAACTGACAACAATAGAAATAAATAAATAAAATATGTAGTGAATTATAAAGATATGTATGTTACAAAGAGTGAGGTAAATTTTCAAAAATTATGGAAATGTTATTCTATTCTATTCAATGTAATTCTTTCTTTATATAAGCACCTTTGAGGAATGTCTGCAATATTTTTCTTAAACCTTTGTGAAAGTAGTTCGCGTTTTCCACTTATATTTGTTTTGTGATACTATAACCCAGACGAATCATATGCTAGGGCACGCAACATATTTACAATTAAGTCGTCACTGGATCTTCCTACATTCAATGATAATAAAATTTCCTTTTGCACAGTACATAAATATCTGCAGAAATTAAATACCTGGTCGAATCATCCTCATCGATTCGTTTTTGAATATATTCGTAATGCAGAAAATAATCCTAAATTAATTGGAAATGGAACCTTTCGTGCCTCCCTAATGAGTTGTACAAATTGCAAGATAATCTGTTTGTGTATTTTTCGCTCTATATGGGAATGAGTTCCATCACATTTCATTTGTGTGTGGCTGCCAATTAAATATTTTTGTTCAATTGTTATATTAGTTTTTTCGCAGAAGGCTAGCAATGCCTTTGATAATTTATGTTTCTAAAAACAGCCATCTAAGTAAAGGATTACATGATGAGTGTGGTGAGCAAGCAATGAAATTTTCTAAAGGTTTAATGATGCAAGTTGCGAAAACTGAAGCCACGATATTTACCATCTGTATGTTCAATACATAATTGTGTGATTCATGTGATACGGCATTGCAAATGGTAAAGTTATGCACCTGCAGTTTCATTTTGTGATAGGAGGCACTTGCGTTTAGTTGCGGCACTAATTTAACATCTTGAATATTCATACAATACACAGCACATAACAAGGACTGGGCACTTTTTATACCATTGCGCTTTTCTTCTCTCATCTTCTCCACTTTTTCTCTGTGCAATTTATAGTCTTCGTGAGATATGTTGTTGGCTCTACATGAAACGCAAACATCGCACTCATCTTTTTGGCTTGAATAAGGAAATTTTTACCTCTTTGAGGACCCGCGAGTGCGAGAAAAAATGCGAGTGCGAGTCCATTTTAGGGAGCTTATCTAGCCATTTGCGAAGAAAATCATGTTTTCCTTTATTTCGCCCAGCAATTACCGTTTGTTTTACTTTGGATGCGCAGGCTTGAAGCTTTTTCGGGACTGATTTGTGTGACGTGATTTCCGCTTTTATTAATCTAATAACGACCATTTTCTCGTTCAATCCCAATGTAGAATGAAACATGTTGCGACGTACTTGTTATCGGTTTGAATTAATTCTCAAAAAATATAATCTTGTTTTGAAACGTATCGCATTGCCTGTTTATTTTTTATCTGTGAAACTTACAAGGCTGGTACCCAGTTTGACCAGATTTTAAAATTATAAAGCTAAATCGCGTGCAAAAAAAGCTAGAAAATTTTGTTTTAGGCTAAAACTAAGCTAAAATTTTAAATTGTTTTTTGAACATTTATTTTTTTAGTTGGATATTAGATATTATTACAAAAGGTTAATATATATATTGTTTAGGTGATAAACTATATATCACTTTTAAACCTATTTGATCAGCATAAAAGTCAAACTATTAATTGAACAAATTTCAATAGGAATTGAAAAGAAATACATAAATGTACATAATTTTCAGTATCATACGACGATTTAAAAATCTCCATTGACCAGAAATGTAAACTGAAATGTCATCTTTTAAACAAGTGCTCCATTTGCACAATCAAATTACTTTTGTCCGATTTATGGGAAAACTTGTATATGAATAATAAATACAACACAGGCAATTAAGTTCTCAATATCAAAGAAACAAAAAAAGAAAAAAAGCAAATTTCATGACTAAGGTAGTAACACTTTTGAGACATTAAAAGAAACAAATCTATAATCAAGTTAAATTCTTGTTTATTACTTATGGTATATTATTTTCTGACAAAAAATGTGGCACTTCTATTCCTTGTCCAGTAAACGTCACAAAAACCTTTATTTGTGTTAAATTTTTTTAAAAATGAATACAAAAAAGGAAGGACAACAAATAACAATATTTTCAACTTTTCTGTCAAACTCATATGAAAAAGAACATGAATTTACTAATTAATATAAGCACGTAAGCAATGCAGAAACTATTGTTTCTGTGATACTACAATTTTATTTCTTTTCGATGTCAGACTTCACAATGTTCGTATTATTTTTGCTCTATTGTCCTTTTTTGTAGAAATGTCAGAAAAGGCTACAATAAAGCTAAATTAATTTTTGAAAAAAGCTAAAAGCTAAATTTTCGAAGCTAAATCGAACATAAAGAAGCTATATTTAGCTTAAAAAAAGCTAATATGGTCACACTGCTGGTAACATATAAACGCTTTTGGTCCCACGACATCTCCCAAAACAGTTTGAACATCTCTTTTTATACGCACTCTGTAAATGTTGAGCAGTGCCTTACGGCTCTTTTTGCACAGAAGCGTGACGAGCAAGGTTCTCCCATTCGCCCTGCAGGCTTCTGGCAAACTCCCTTTTCGGTGTACTAGTGTATTCTTTTCCTTCCATTTATTTTGTTGATATTTTGCTGCCACTCAGATTTATTTGCTTCATTCTTCCTTTTTAAAGTACAATCATCAGATATTTCGGCCATATTGACAATGTTAATAACATTTTTCTAAGTCGCGGAATTCAATCAAAAATTGAATAGAAATAAATAATTATGAGTGAGTTAGGGCTTTTTTTAAAATTACTGAATGATTTAGGGCTTTTTTGAACTGCTAATATTTTTGTTATTTTCAGTCGGGCCGCATCGTTTTTTATCAATGGTGTATTGGAGCATCACATCTCGAAATATGCAAAAAACTCCATTATTATATGAGTTGGGGCTTTTATATATTAAGGTAACGGTATATGTCATGGCGAACGACAGTGATTTTGCCTTTTTATGTCAACGACAGGTGATGAAACATAGGGTTTTATCAGTACACGCACTGATTTTTGTTTATCGTTTGTATTTAAGAGTGGCTTTTTTTGACACATTTAGAACCAAATATATTAGGTTATATTCAAATTCGAAAGAGACCAAATAAGGTTGGGATTGCTGATATTCCTCAGCCTTTTTATGATGCCATTAAATTATTTACTTAGGAACAATCTTATCTTTTATTATCTAATTATATTTTTTATTATTTTTCTCCTGTATTTCTTTATTTTTATCTTTATTAGTTTGAATATGTATGTATACCAATTGTTACGAAAATAAACAATGCCTAAAGAAAAACACACCATACTAGTACAGTGGTAGTCTTAGCTATAAACTCTATTATGGAACTTATTGGTTTGTGTCAAGGCTGTTGTTTGTCTGTCACTAATTTAATTGTCTGTGCTATTAAGAGTGCTACCATTTGCATGTTTAACGGTGTTCCAGTTTGATTCCTTTTTGTGTACATATTATGAATTAAATACCTTTTGAATTTAACGTAAATAAAAATTTGTAATAACTATAAGAATATTCGATATTGATGATAATTTGCTATAAAAGGTAGCACACATTAGCAGTTCAGTCATAAAGTAAAGTCGTGCTAAGTCGCAAATAAAAGTGTTGAGTATTTTTGTATTAAGTTTTAAGTGCAAGATAAATAAACTATATAGTTAGAATAGTATAAGTCGAAATTAAATAAATAAGTGCATAAACTAAAATGACAACAGATGAATTGTTTTACTTAACGCAATTAAAAAGAACTTAAACCTTTTAAAAAGGTTAAAACGTAACATTGGTGTCAGAAGTGGGATTGCTATATAAAATAAAATAAATACAAGTAAAATAATTAAAAATAAAACGGAGAAAAATTAAATTTCCAAGAAACAAAAGTGGACAGGCTCAAACGAGAGTTAAATAAATTGGATCTGCCAACAACTGGTAGCAAGACCGAATGACAAAAGAGTAATTAGAGGAATTTCTTCGGAGCGGAGTTAACATTGATAGTTATGAATTTTATGACGAGGAAGAGCCTGAGATGAGTGCCCCTGCAATAACAAGCAGTGAAGACGTTAATTCGCTGCTGGCTGCTATGATGGAAAAAATTCAGGTACAGAGTAAAATGCTTTTAGCTGAGGTTCTAGAAACTTCTAGAGCTGATAAAGAAAATCTTTTGGCCCAGGCAAAAGAATCTTATAGAGCTGATAATGAAAAGCTTAAGGAAAAAATTAATGCTGTCGCAAATGTACACGAAGCTTCAAGAGCTGATAACGAATAGCTGTTGGCCAAGGTACAGAAAATATCTAGAGCCGAAAACCTGAATTTTTTGGCAAATATAGAAAAGAAATTTGAGGAAGCGTCTAGTGCAACAACAGAAAAGCTGGAAAAAATATATCAGAAAGTTCTAGCAGAATAAAGACACCTTGCATTAATGGTAGTACACATTTGTCGGTATTCAAATTTTAGTTCGATACTCTAGCCAGCAGAAACTGATGGGATGATGAGGAGAAGGCTCTAGAACTAATTTTGGCGTTAAAATCTGCTGCAGCAGAGATTCTAGAAACCATGCCAGCTGGCTGCAGAAATAATTACAACGACTTAATGATGGCGCTGCCATGTAAATTTGGTGATAAGCATAAACGAGTGCTCTATCGTATGGAATTAAGGTGTCGAATGCAAACAGCTAATGAGTCGCTGCAATCATTTGCGATGGAAGTGGAGAGGTTAGTTCAGAGAATTTTAAAACTGAAGCCTTTGTTAACGGCATACGCGACCCTGATGTCAAACTCGAGGTCTGCACAGAAGACAACTTTTGCACAGACCGTGGCCTTCGCACTGGCCCAGGAGACCGCTTGCACGATTTCCAAGCTACAAGTAAATAAAGTGAGCAAAATGGAAGTCGTGGAGGAAAAAAACGACTTTTCAAAGAATTTAAAGAGATGATTAATCAACTTCTGGCAAAAAAGGTACAAAAGGTAAAACTTAAATGTCTTGACTGTGGAAAGGCCGGTCATTTCCAAAAAAACTCCAAAGCGCCACGCAAAATGTAAACAGACGAACTACCAAAAATCAACAAAAGAGTCACCGTTAAACTAAAACGAGCTAGCTCCCACAAGCTAAGGCCCCACAATCTGCATATCAGTTATGCAACGAGATAATAGCAATCTTACAGAGCGCGCCCACATTAATGGCAGACCACACATCTTCACTAGAAGATTAGTTGCTGTCAAACAACAAAAAATACCACCTTAGGGTGAATCATTGATATCGGCGCCTATAGAGGCAAATTATTAACACGGGCTTGTTATCAGCAAAGGCCCTCGTCAAATCCACCAAACAAGGAATAGTCCCGGTGAGAGTGCTCAATCTATCAGGCCACGAAAAATTCATTTGTGAAAACTCCGAGGTACGCCAATCTGCTCCAGTAGAGGCGGTAATAAACAGCGAACAATGGTCGGAACCTACCAACAAGTATTTAACGAAAATCTAGAGAAATGGGTAGAAGGTCTAGCAGCTTCAGAAAGAACTAAAGCCAAGAATCCGCTAAAAAGTAACGCCTGCGTATTCGCCACGAAAAATAAAAGTCAAAGTAAAATCTGATAAAACAGACACCCATAAGTATACCTCTGGCGAAGCGTAATGAGTTTAAAAAGCTGGTCATTGTAATGGAGAAGAGCGGTGTAATTTAACCATCATTGGATCTACGAAGCGGATATTGGCACGTAAGAAATGCAGGAGAAAACTGCTTTCAGTGCTAACGGTAGCTTATTTCAGTTTAAAGTTTTGCCATTTGGGCTCTGCAATGCACCGGCAACATTCGAACGGCTTATGGAGCTCGGGCTTAAGTGGCTACTTTTTAAGACTTGCTTGGTGTATCTTTATAACAAAACAGTGATGGGCAGAACTCTCGATGAACACCTCAAAAACCTGGCAGAAGTTCTGCAATGAATATAAATGGCTGTTGGGACATCTTGTTAAAGAAAATGTATTTTCCACAGACGAAGTTGAAATACGAATTTTAAAAGACTGGCCTTGTCCCCAGAAACTTAATGAATTATACAGCTTTTTGGGACTCTGCACATATTACAAACGCTTTGTGGTAAACTTTTTGACGCAAAGGCGTTTATTGCCTAAAAGATCCGTTGTGTACCGCACCGGTTTTGGCATACCCAGTCCCAGGTGTAAAATTCATAGTAGACAGTGATGTCAGCCGATATGGTATTGATGGTGTACTTTCACAAGTGTCAATGGGACGGAGAAGATCGTAGGCTACTATAGCCGCACACTGTCCAAGCCCGTGTGATCCGACGTGAGCTACTAGCAGTGCTGAAATGCATAAACGATTACCTCAAGTAACTATATGGCCAGCATTTTCTGCTAAGGACTGACCAATTCGTACTAAGATGGCTGCTGCAATTTAAGAATCCTGAAGGACAGCTAGAACGTTGGATTGAGCGCTTCCAGACTTATGGCTTCAGCAATGAACACCAAAGAGGCATAAAATACGGAAATGCTAACTTTCTCTCGCGCCGGCCTTGTAATTTGGAGTGTAAGCATTGTTTGAAGGCTGAAAAGAAGGATTCCATCATTGATATCCGGCTAACGCAAATAGGTGCAAGCGAAGACGGCCTATCCGCAAGAAAATTTGAACAGAAGGTCCGTTTACAAAAGCGTAGTGGGCACAATGTGACAATTTGGAATTGATTAGTGGGTGCTTCTATCGCCATTGGGAAAGCGCAGATGGCAAAACTTCATCCGAACTAATAGTGGTGCCTTCTTCCAAAATGATTTCCATAATGAATCCAGCGGAGGACACCCTGTGGTGACAAGGACTCCTGAAAACTAAAAGAACGTTTTTTGGGTTGTATGTCAACAAGCAGTAACGGATTGGATAGCAAACTGTACCAAATATATTGCAGCTAAAGGTTCAGTAAGAAGAAGCCGAGGTCAGGTCCAATAGAGTAACATTTCGATCAGGACAGAAATTTCGAATCTGCTTTATTCAAAGTAATGTGTGAGATATACGGTATTAAAAAAACTCGAGCGACACCGCTTCAACCGCAGTCTGATATAAGGGTAGAACGATTTAATCGAACCCCGGAGGAATACTTGCGAAAAGTGGTGAGCGTTCAACAGAAAAACTGGGACGAGCAAATTCCGAGGATTCTTTTGGCGTACCGATTAGCTGTCCATGATTCAACATCTAGATCAACTGCCAAAATGATTTTTGGGAGTGAGCTAAAACTGCCTGGTAACTTAGAGTTTGGTGTTAAACCTGCCACAGAGAGGTATGCCACATACGCTGAAAAAAGGAAGGTCTCAATTGACTTCACGAATTTGTTCGCAAACGTATAAAAATGGTAAACGATAGAATGAAAGACAGATATGATCGTGCAGCAAATACTGAGGGCTTTCATGATTGACAACTGGTTCTACTCTACAACCCACAGCGGAAGAAATGATTATCTTCCAAGCTAAAGAGTAACTGGAGTGGATCTTAGAAGGTAGTCAAAAGCTAAAACGATGTGGTATACAGAATATAGAAACACAATAGCTCGCGATCAAAACTGAAAGTGGTAAACTGAGTGGTCAATCTCCTCATTTCTGAAGAAAGAGCCAGCCCTCGCAAGTCCGTCCGCCACACAGTTCCCCCGGGTGTCCGAGTGACCCCTTACCCAGATAATCTCCAGGTCTGAATGTCTCGCCATCTCGTTGAGAGATGCCCGGCATTCACACACCAGTCGCGATGTCGAGTAGACACCGGAGAGCACCCTGATCGCAGCCTTACTGTCCGTACAGATCCGGATATCACTGTCATATACCCCGTAGTACATCAACCAGTCCGCTGCCCTCTTTATCGCCGAGACTTCCGCCTGTAAGACACTGCAATGGTCCGGCAGTTTATAGGATTTCCTCACCCCGTATACAGGAAGAAAGATGCCGCCCCAACCCCTTCCGAGGATTTTGATCCATCCGTTTAAATCTCAACAGTACCGTGTTCAATTACCGGTTCTGATGAGATGCACACGGAGAACATTCTATCCAGAAAGGGTTTGGGTGTGCAGTAATCTATCCCCTCAGGGATCGTATCAAAATACCTAAAGATGGCGCGTGCCCGTAGACCCTGTCCGACCATGCCCCTGCCATCCTCAACCTTGTCGCAAACATGCCTGCCATCTGCCTAGCCATCAGGTCCGTTGGAACCCAGTTCAGCAGTACAAACAAGGCCCTCGAAGGAGTGGACCTGAGCGCACCTGTAATCATCAGTGCTGCACTCCGCAGAACCCTATCAAAGATCCTGCAATATGTGGATTTCTCCAGAGGCCTCCACCATACAACCGCACCATACATAAGTATAGGCTTAACCACCGTGTTGAATATCCAATTGGAACTCCTATGATTTAGACCCCAAGACTTTCCAACGGCCCTACGACAGGCGTACATTAAGTCAGTGGTTTAACGTGAGTACCTGCCCTAGGACGTTACCTCACGGAGCCAAAGCACGAGTGAATACAATGCGTCCACCAACGCCCCTACCTATGATTAGAATCACCAGTGAGCACCAATTTGAAGCCATGTTATTTGGACATGACTTCACACCTTGGTGAGGTGCCGGAGACTATCTAAACTCCTACCGATCTATGGGTCACGGCACCCGGTTAAAAATGTAACTACACACCGAGCCAGCATAGCCCTCCCCGCGATTTGGGTTTAAACCACAGCCACCACGTTGCTCCCACAAGGGGGCCTCACCATAGTCGGGCAGGAACAGAAATTCTTGGGGCTCCCGACACCCGTGGTACCAGAATTAAGCCTCCGGTCAGGCCTTGTAGCATAAATGCTACTACCAGTGTAAGTCCCAAACGACTCCGTACTGGTGACCATGATGAATTATACAACAAACAAGAAACACTCAAACAACACAACAATAAACGGAGCCACCCTCACCAACACCCAAAAACTGCAGCCCCAAATTAAGCCGCAAACACCAGACCAGGAAACAGCAAACAGCAGACAATCACAGCAAGCAGCATAACACACCAACCGTCAGCACACCAGCGGGAAACCGAGCTAGAAAAGGCTAGCCAGGAGACCGCTAAGACGGGATCTTATCTGATCCCGCAACATGTATCAGCTTATAGTTCTCCTCACGTAGTCCACAGACCCTGTCACCAACTGTCCAGGGTTCCTGAACTAGTGCCAGTTCCACTCCTCTCTCAACTAAGCGAAGGAGCAGCGCAGCCGATGCTGCTTTAGAATTGTGAAGGTTAACCTGAGTTACCTTCAACCTTTCTTCCGTAGAGGTGGCAGAGACTCCTTATTCAGGAGGAGAATTATCCTCCTGGATGAGCCATCCGATGCAGAGACCCTGGCAACCATCCAATCATGTGAATGGATATCAGGGTTACCACACCGTATGAGATCCAGGATCTCCTTCTTATCGGATGGTTCGTCGGGAATTCGGGCAATGGCCCTAGGCCGATGTGGAATCTCATAAAGAGACACCACGTCGAGTCTAGCACTCTCCCATAGGCCATCCAAAAGGTCGATCGCCTGCTTTAGAAGCAAAACCGATCGCTCGCTTGAGCAGGCCATGAGCTTAACGCGCCCGCAATACCATCCAGCATCGTCACACTGAGGGGAAGGGCCTGGGTTTTCCCTTAGGACTCTCGAGAACACTCCCATCAGCTTCTTCCGCACTAATCCCCAGTTCTCCCGGGAAATAGAGCAATCAGCGTCGCTTCTGTTAATGATGTGAGATGACCTTTGGCCACCTCACTATAGGACCCATTCATTGATGGCTTCGGACGCTTAGTCTCGGGCCCTGCCTTTGCTGCTCCTCTTCCGAACGTTGCCGTTTAGGCGCGCCCTTTGATGCCAGAGGGGGTTGCTGAGATTGTTCGGCCAAATAGGATTTTGCCCAGTTGAGGGAAGTAAGTTCCCCAGAGGTTAGGGATCCTGGGGGCTTCCTCCCCAATTTATCCATGAAGCGCTCAGCAGCGCGTTGCTTTAGGAAGGCCCTTCTGGCAGGAGTTATGTGCCTTTGGGACGTTTTCTTGTCTGAAAGGAGCGCAGATCCAGAAATCGAAGACTTGTTCGCATTTCCTTCACTGGCAGTGAGTGGTGAAGTTTGGGAGACTGAAGGCACAGAGTTACCTGCCACCCGAGGATTTCGATTTGGCAGGGCCCGAAGCAGGGAATTTCGCCGGTCCTTTGCCGGCGTGGGTCAAGACAGCTTAAGAGGTATCTGCCTTCGAATCCAGAGGCACCTCTCTGCCACTACTCCCTTTCGGGGCAGTATTAACGCATTTGGAAGGTCCAGGTTTTCACTTACTTCCTCCTGCTTTTGGTTCGATACCAGTAGCACGCAGACTAGCCTGACCTGGTGTCTCCATCAGACTAACCTGGACCTTGGTAGTATTTGATTCACCACGACCCAAGGACGTCGTCGTGGGAATAGCGTCTCCGGAGATTATAAGGCCCCCGACCGGATACATGGGGCTCGTTTTTCCTCACTCATCGGACTGTCAAAAAGTTGTGTGTTTTATACATGACCGCCATGTTTCAGAAAGCTGCCGTCCCTCTGGATGCAGACAGTCTACCAAGCCGCCCAATATGAAAACAGACGCTGGTGGATTTCGGACAGTTTAGCAGTGGACGGAGAATCCTAGGATTCAACGGACCGTACTTTCGTGATGTCCAAACCTGACCAAGAATTGGAGAAAGATCACCAAGAAGGTAACGACTAATTAAAAAAATTAAAAAAAAAAACATAATTAAATTATTTAACACAATTAAAAGAATTCTAAAGTTTTAAAAGGGTTCAAACGCAACACCATATTTGTTAAGCTTTTTATTTAATTTAGGCGTATTATTTTTTTTCTATGTTGTACAAGTTGAGGAGTTTATACAGTTATGGTAGCCGTTTGGTCATCCAATTCAAATTATGCATTATTAGGAGGGTACGTGCGGTTGCTCAAACTATTTCCTATAAAGCTAGATTAGCTTTAGTTTTGTTAGGATTAATTTCTTTAATTGGTGGATATAATATATTGATATTTAATAAGTATCAAACATTTATTTGATTTTTGTTTACTATATTTCTTATAGCTTTTGGTCTGATTTAACATTTTTTTGTCTGAAACAAATCGGACTCCTTTTAATTTTGCTGAAGAAGAATCAGAATTCGATTCGAATCAGAAGGGTTTGCCTTAATTTTATTTGCAGAATATACTATACTACTATATATTTATTTATGAGTATATTATTTTATGTAGTATTTTTAGAAGAGATGTATTTACATTTTTTATATTCAGTTAAGTTTCTTTCATATCTATTAGAAAACGGCGGACTTTGCTTCGATTTGGTTATGATAAATTAATATATTTAGCATGAAAAAGTTTTTTACCATATTCATTATTTTCTTTATTGTTTTTTGTAGGGCTTAAGACTTTTTTAATATATTTAGTTTAAATAATTTTTTGTAGTAATATAATAGAAAAGTCCGCTCCCTCTCCAGTGGCAAAGTCAGGGTCTGCTTTGAACGATATTTTTCTAGGCGGTGTTTCATACACTGGAAAAGTCTCAAGTTCAAAAGATTATGTAGTTTGAGGAGAATTTGGTAAACTTTGAGCTGTATGTTGAAAATTTTGAGAAGTTAATGTTGTACTTAAAACTTGAGTATTATAAGGTTGAGTATCATTTATAATGAAAGTTGTTTTCAGTCGATCTGCAAAAATATATGCATCCTTATTCTTGATTTGTATAGTGTATAAACGATCTGTAATCATTTGTATTATTTCATAGGGACCAGTGTTAGACGATTCGAAAGACTCTTTGGCTGCATCTGTGCGTAGGAAGACATGACATTTATTTTTGCTATGCTGAGCTACTATTGCAGGCCCAAGTATGTATACTGAAATATTCTCATAGTTTTCTTAAAAATTCAGTAGGGCAAGTAGGTCCGTCAGATTCGGCAAAAAATTAATTAAGTAGACATAATTGACCACCGTTAAGTAGATCGGAAGAAGATGCTTGAAGATCCTCCTTAAATGCGGTTTTTTAACCAAGAAAGACTGTTGGTAGTATATCGACCCATGACACATTATGATTTTTTTAATTTTTTTTCTTTTTTTTGAGCACTCAGGACATGACTCCTACTCATGGAGTGCATTGTGCTGGTACTAGGAAAATAAGTTGTGGGAAGGAGTATAGAGGGAGTAGTGTTTATGGACGTTTGATTTGAACCCATCCATATCGTAAGTGACAGGAAAAACGTTCTCGGGAAAATCGTTCCACAAACTAACGGTGAGGCTAATGAACGAATGCTCTCAATAATGCGTTGTGCGATTCATCGGACAATCAACTACAAAATGATGTGCTCTACAGGAAAAACGAGTACTGCGTAAAAATATATGATCATGAGAAATAAATTTCCTTATTTTGTTAGACATTCCGTTGTAGTACCGATAGAACAATGAAACCAAATTACGACGGTGATCTAAGGAATCGATAGAGTTGGCTACACTACCATCATTAATAAGCACCTGTGCCCTCTCTTGTACGCGGTCGAGAATTCCCAAAATAAACTTTGAAGCACAGGCCCATACATGATAGTTGTATTCTATTTTTGGTCGAATATAGGTCTTGTAAATATTGAGAGAGTCAGATGGAGTAAAATATTTCTTGCACCGTCTTAAACCGAGGCACTTGAATGCTTCTTTCGACACATTAAAAATGTGATCGTTCCAACGTACATCACAATGAATTATCATGTCTAGAACATCAAGAGAATCTCACTCCTCAATATACACATCACCCATAGTTACAGACGACACCACGTCTGTGTGTCAAAAAACAACATTGGGTCTTGCGCGCATTAAAATCGAACCGATTCGCACGACCCCACACGGAGATTTTCGCCAAGTCACTCGTGAGTGTGTCATTCATATTGCGCTTTTTCGCCCCAATACCCAAAATGCTCGACCTACGATCAAAATAATATGAATTACAAATGTTGCTGTCGTCTGCAAAAGAATAGATAGGATTGGAAGTGAGAAGAAGAAAGTCGTTAAGATATATTAGGAATAGGGTTGGGGAAAGAACAGAGCCTTGCGGTATCCCTGAATTTGTCCTGAACTCGTCGGATGATATCCCATCTATAACCCCTCTTATAGAGCGATCTCTGAGAAATCTCAATATAAATCGAGAGACTTTATCAAAGGCCTTGGAAATATCTAGAGCCACAACTTTGCTCTCACCAAAACCATGATGGATTTGTTGCACCTCTCGGAGATTACTGCCAGTAGGTCGCCAGTTAAGCGGCCCTTACGAAGTCGTATTGACGATCGCTTAGCAAATTGTTGGATTCTGAATACTTCACAAGGTGATGATTAACCATACTTCCCAAGTCTTGGAGAGTGCCGAACAGACTGCTATTGGGAGGTAGTTTTCAGAGTTGGTAGCCACACCCTTTTTAAGGATTGTCGTTACATTAGCAACCTTCAACTAGATGGAAAAATACAGGCGCGATATGACGCACTGAGAAGGTTGGCTAATGGATGAGCAAGCGTCGAAGAGCACTGCTTTAGGACCAATGCTGGTATGCCATCCGGCCCAGAAGACTTGTTGACGTTGAGATTTGTAAGAACCGTTTTTACATCACGGGCTCGAAAGTATATACTAGGTATACTCATTGATACGTTTTCGAGTGCGGGCAGTGGTTGAAGGCTCTCCGGAAAGCGTGAATTACTTGCAAATAGTTCAGCTAGAAGGTTTGCCTTTTCAACCGGGTTCGTGAATACTTGGTCATTCTTTAAAATAACTAGAATCGAACTATTCCTGAGCCTTTTAACGAATGACCAAAAGCTTTTACTTCCTCTAGGAAAAGTATGAACTTTAGCACGAAGGCGCTGATCGTAACGAGCTTTTTAACGCCTAAGTACTGCAGCACACGAAGATCTCGCCTGCTTGGATGGAATAAACATATCCATCCCCAGCTTTATTATTCTGACGACCATCTCTACCATGGCATCTACACTTGAGTCAAGAAAACAAAGTTTCCAATTAATATGCCTAAAGTAATCATTGAACTCAACCCAACGTGCTTTTTCGTGGACAAAAAACAGAACGTTTCTTAGCCGTAGGTGAGACGATGAGAACGAAAAAAGGCAGAAATGGTACAACGATAGGAGTTACCGAGAGGTGCAAGAACCTCAACATCACACTTTTCTGGGTGTGAAGTGAAGAAAAGGTCGACGGTGTTATTTTGATGCCTATCTACACACGATATATGTGTAGGTTTATTCACTAGTTGCTCAAGGTGATTATGCGCGGCAAATAGCTCAACGTATTGGCCTTCAGGAGTTGTGCAGCCAGAATGGCGTAGCCAAGATGAATTGTGAACATTGAAATCATCAGCAACAACAATTTTACGGGCAATTCGCAAGGATACTCGAAATGGAGTCAGAAAGAGAGTCGAAGCCAGATATGGTAACCTTTCTTCCCACGTTTGAACTTCTATACAGAAACGCGAAGTGCAAAAGGAGTGCCCTGATTCTGAACTTAAACCAGAGGCTGTTAAATTCCGCATCATGCATGCCAAGAGGTTGCTGGCATTGGTACACAAACTCATCGCGAATGTACATTGCAAGGCCACTATGGAAATTTAAAAGGGACAGAAGGCGATACCCAGGGATATGAAAATCCTGTGGATCAGGAGTTTCAAAAACCTGGGTTTCACATAAGGCGATAACATCCGGCTTATGGATACAAATGTGCGCATATACAAAACAAATTTCGCCTTCAATACGCGCACATTGCAAAAATCAATGCGAAAGTGACCCGACATTAAAATAAAACGACCAGCCCTCCAATACGGACGATAAGGAAGATAGTTGTTGCCAATTGACCATTCAACGACCAGTGTTATAATTTCGCCATTAAATAGTCCAACAACAAACAATCCAAGTCCTTCGTACCGAAGGTTGATGACACATCAATGCGGCTTTGAACGTCCTATGCTATCTCTCGATCATACCGTTCGATTGAGGGTGATAAGGTGTTGTACGAGTACGTTTTGAACCAGTAAAGTTGACAAGGGCTTTGAAAAGAGCAGACTCAAATTGAATACCTTGATCTGTCATAGTGGTCTTTGGACAACAAAATCGAGAATTCTAATGAGACCAAAATGATGTTACATGTCTTTTAATGAAACGTCCTCAGGTCAACGTGAGAAACGGTCGATCATTGTGAGGCAGTACCTATAACACTGTAGCAGAGGCATGATGGGGATGTCTAAATGTACGTGATCGAAACGGTTTTCTGAAACACCAATTTCGTTGGGAGTAAAACGATTGTCTTGTAATCTTCGCTCTTTGGTACGATAAGCAGTTACGTGGCCAATTGATGATTTGCTTTTCATACCCGGCCACACGTATTTGCTGCGAATTTGTTTAAGACTGGATTTTTCACTTAGATGAGAAAGATTGTGATTTGAATTGAAAATTTGTTGGCGTAGTGCTACTGGGACGTACTGACGAACATAACCTGCAGAAACGTCGCAATATACCAATGTTGATTCAAGATGTACGACTTGAAGTTTTAAAGAATTATTGCCCTCCAAAAGGGTTTCCAACTATACGTTTAGTTCTTGATTGAAGTTCAGCCATAGAAATTGTCGTTGGCATAGAAATTGCATTAAGACGAAACAGTGCATCCGCTACTGTGTTTTCAGGACCTGACAAAAAAAACAATTTCAGTGGTGAACTGTGAGATAAAATTGATATGCTTCAACTGACGAGGCGATGCCTTCTCCGGTTTTTGAGAAAATGCATAAGCGGGGGTTTTATGTTCGGTTTTACTTACAAAATGACGTGCTTCTAGTATATGATGGAAATATTTCACGTTTCATCGTAAAGCGCAAGTAATTTCCTGTCATATGTACTGTAATTTTTTGTTAGCCTTTGATAATTTCTGGAAAAGAATCCAAGTGGCATCCACGTTTTACCAAGCTTTTGTTCGAGGACTGCCCCAATAGCTGTATCAGAAGCGTCAGTAACAAGAGCCAAATCTGAATTTGTGGCTAGGTAAGCTAGCACTGCGGCTTCACTAAGGCTGCGTTTACAAGCGAAATATTCGTCATCGGCTTTAGGAGTCCATGGAGTTTTTCTTTTGTCGTTTTTTTAGTTGCTTAGAAATTTGTTAAGTAGGGCCTGAAATTGTGCAGAATGAGGATTACATTGACGGTAGTAATTGACCAAGAAACTGCACTTCGGATTGGCCAAAATAACATTTGTTTACGTTGATGGTGTAATAAATGTGTGATAAATGTGATAAATCCCTATAGGTTTCTTAACTTATTTGAGAGACTTAGACTTAGCTCTATAGTGATGGCAAAGTCAATTGCCGAAGTGTTTTGAGAAATAAATACAAACTCTTTTCTTCAAACTAGTTTTATTTCTGATTTTACTTAAATCTCGTCTCAGCTTATAATAATTTAATTCTATGTTTTCTTATTCTATTTCTCCTATTCTATGTTAACTAATTGTCCTACTTAAAATTATTCGTTTACAAAAATTGTTTATATTCTACTTACTACGAAATCAATATCATATATTTATGTACTATGCATTCTAGTGATCCATATTAATTGACACCAGTCACTTGAAATGCAAGTCATATTCTTTTTCATATTCATATTTGTTTTGCTTATATTTACATTGTATTTTTATTTTGGATTGTTTTGTTTTTATTTTTATGTATGTATGCTTGTGTATGCATGTTTATACCACATGCACTACAATGGTTAAACCATAATGACGAAGACGATCAAAGACTTGGCGCAAGTGTATTTGGTGTTTCTCAACAGATTCAAACATTTTCATAATATTGTAGATACAGCAATAAACAAAATCAAAATCTCTTAAAACGGAATCCATAAGACTTTGGAAGGTTTGTGTGGCTTTTCGTTATCCAAAAGGCATGTTTAAAAATTATACAAGACCAAAAGAAGTACATACTGCTGTTTTTTGGCTATCCCTTTCGGCCATTGGCATTTACTTACCAAGTTACTTTTCGGAAAAGTCATTAATGTTTGCTATAGGTTGGTTTGCCAGACGTACTGTTTTTATCAGTACATGTATTGATATTTGTTTAATGTACTGATTTATGTATAACATGTAAATCAGTGCGCAAATGTACTGATTATTTCATGTTTGTACTTGTTTTGTTCTGCTTTTTGTCTTTAAATTTTTGAATTAATAAAATTGTATCAAATTTTTATTTTATTTAAAACTCTTAAGCTCTTATTCCAAAAGGAACGCCAAACAAAGGAAGGTGACTAAAGTAGCGCAACAACAGAGTCTGTTTTTGTGTACCACACGGTAATGCATAGTCAAAGCTATATTTCGCAAGACTGTATCATCAAGTTCTTTAAACCGATACTTACTGACTAAAATCTGCATCACATTTTTTGTGAAAGAATAAAGCCTTCCGGAATTATGACAAATGTAATATAGTTATCTTTAAATGTAAAAAAGCGTTCTGTGGAGACAAAAGAAGGAAATGA
This sequence comes from Wohlfahrtia magnifica, assembly GCA_023159175.1. NCBI lineage: Eukaryota > Metazoa > Arthropoda > Insecta > Diptera > Sarcophagidae > Wohlfahrtia > Wohlfahrtia magnifica. The sequence goes on along the minus strand of JAKWBJ010000319.1, from coordinate 75,718 downwards.
GTTTTTTCGGCAAATTGAACATCAAATATTAACCTTTAAATACCTGAAACCGCCCACAAAGCGTCATCAAAAAAAGGTTTAAAAAATTAGCAAACTTTACACTTTAACAAGCTTAACAGTAAAAATTATTATAAAATTCTCAAAATAACGATACCAACACTTTACACGTGCAAAGTGCAAAATTTGCTGATTTTGTTTAAAACTGGTTTTTTGACGACCGTCTGTAGATGACGGCTTAGGTATTTAAAGATTAGAGAAATACTTTTGTTTTGATATTTATAGTGAAGCGAAATGCTCCACCACATACCAATAAGTTGGCTCAGCTTAACTTTTGTATAGTAGAAAGACGTTATGAAAATTACTTATGGATCGATAAAGAATTTTTTTCTTTCAGAAGATTGTCAGTCCTTTTTCAGCCAATTTTTAGAGTAAGAAATCAGGTAGTTTATTTAGTTTTTTTTGCATGATGTAGGTGCTGTTATAAAAGGTGTCCAAAATTGAGGTATCATTTTAATTTTACTTCCATTTTATTTTCAGATTCGAAATACATTCCTGTTAGTTAATATTTAAATTTTTTATTACTATATTACGTTACACGAAGGAACAACGTGTTTTTATTATTACAACATCTTTTGAAAATGCAAAGTTTTCAAGATGTAATAAGGAAAGTTCAAAACTCGCACTATTTCTCTTAAAGGAGGAGTGAATTGACCATCAATCTCGTGCGATTTGTCACCTTACGATTTTTTGTGGGGTTTTTTGATAACGAAAGGGTACAGCAATAATCCCACAACAGTTTGTAAGGAAACTTACGCCGCATCCTGTATCATTTAATTTTATGAATACCATTATATGTACTTTTGTAGGATGTCGCTTGTAGTCTCATTACAATATAAATATAATAAATAAAAGATAAGAGGATTCAGTCTGTTAAGAACCATCAAACACGAATGTTGTTTTCATTTAAACACGTTCGTTATATGGCGATCCTGCCAGGCAAAATAAAAATAGTGTTTAAAAAAACATAACGAAACCGTTAAGTGTTGTGAAAAATTAAAATATGAAAAGTGACAAAACAGCATTCAAACAAATAGTACTTTTTAAAACAAATATGGTTTAAAAAAATTGTATAAAAAAAGGTGCAAAATAACCTGCGGGCTATTTTTTAAGCAAACTTCCTTTTATAACAGTTGGTAGAGGTGGGTAAATACAAAGGTCAACCTTATAAAAGAAAGTTTGCCTTACAAGCAAAAATAGCGTACGGTTAAGAGTGGGAGAGAAAAAAAAGTAATTAGGGGATTAATTATTGCTCCTTTATAGTAAGTGCATAGAGTTATTTACGTTTTGTATGGAGAATACATTGCCAATGAAAAGATGTACGAATTTTAAAATTCACATTATAAATTAATTTATTAGATTTAGTTTTATATTTTTATGTAAATTTTTAAAGTAGGTTTAATTTTAGCATAGATTTAAGAATATATTTTGTTAGGTTTTAGGTACATTCAAATAGAATTAAGTTTTAATTAGATTTAGGTAAGTATGTGTGTATATTTATACAGATTTTAAATTTTAGTTTTAAGGAGTTCTAGTTTTAGAATTTAAAATTATGGTTTTAATTTATATATGTAGGTATTTAAATTGTATTTAAATTAAATTTGTAAGTATTTTAAGCTTGTTATATGTAAGTTATTCGTTGTCCACTCTTTATGTATGTATATATGTTGTTCCGTTGATGGTTGAGAGGTGAGTGATTTGTTAACATAAAGCATAAAAGAGATAGATAAACTCGTTGACGAGAAATATTGGAATATTTCAACGAGTACTGAATTCTACATTACAGCAAGGACTACGTAGTTAGTAAAAGTTACGTTTTCATAAAAAAGTTTTTTGTTCAAATGAAATTTGACAAAAGGAATACAATTTCTTTCATAAAAAACTAAAATATTTTTTCCAAAATAATAATTAGAAAAATCAGAAAAAAGACGTGCATTAAAAATAATAATAAAAAAAGGAAAAAAACAAGGAACAGAAAGCACACAAAATCGAAATTACACATTTCTGTGGGACAACACAGTGAAGTGTAACAAAAATTAATTTACACATAAAAATTGTTACATATAAAATACAGACACATGATTCTAGTTGACGACTTCTACGTTTTAATAAAAATTTATATGAATGTAGATATGTACATATATTTAAAAAGAGATACATAAGTATAAAAAGTATGAAATAAGCTAAAAAAAATCGTCTATAAATAGTAAAGTCAAAAGAAAAAGAAAATGAGAAGATTTAGTGAAAAACGTAAAATTCAACAGAAAAAAAGAAAACTTTATTTTTTTACAACTTTAAAAAAATTAAAATTAGATATTATACAGTACGTAACAAAAATAAACAAAAACACAAAAAAATTGTAATTAAAACTGTAATTTGAAAAAAAAAAACTAACAATAAAAAACAAGATCAGTCGTCGAAAATGGTACAGTTTAGAAAGAAGGAAAAACGGTTAATTAAACTTTTTTTGTACTTTTATGTTGAAAATACAATAAACATAGCGAAATGAATTTACAATATAAAAACTATATTAAAGAAAATTTAAAAAATATATATTTATATTTATATATGTACATCATAAATTTTTAAAATATATTAAAAAAAATAAAAAAATTCTAAAATTAAATAAAATGCTATAAAAATAGGTATACTAAGTTCAAATAAAATATGTGTTACAAAAATTTATTGTTGTTACAAAAAAACAGAAGAAAAGGTATTTTAAAAAGTGACAACATTTAAACAAAATTTTGTTTAACAGAGCGTGATTTAAAAAAAAGTACATATTGAAAAACAGTTTTCTTGAGCACGCAATTCAAAAAATAACCTTTAAAAAAAGAATAAAAAACGACCGAAATCAAGTTAAAACATAATTTTAAAAAAAGCAACAAACACATCAAACTTCTAAAAGTCAAAAGCAACTTAAAAAGAGAGTGAAATCAAAAAATATCGCGTTAATAATTTAAAACAATTTTTTTTTTTTTGTTTTGTTTAAAAAAGAGAAAACAGAAAACTGAAAATTGTATAATAAAGTTTCTAGAAAAAAAAACAACAAAATTAAATACATGTAAAAAAAGAGGAACGTTAATTTAACCTTGAAAAGAAATGTAAAAAAACAGAAAGATAAAGATCAGAGAGAGAAAGACTAAAACTTCAAAACAGAGATAAATATTGATATGAAAACATAAAATAAAGAAAAAAAGAACCACAAAACTTACACATGAGAGAGTGGTGATAGAAAATAAAGAAACAAAAAAAAACAATACTCATACGAAAAAGAAAATAACAGAAAGTAAAAAACGAGAAAAGAAACAAATAGAAAAAAGAACACATCAAACAGAAGTGAAGAACATAAAGGGAGAAGCAACATCAGCACTATACCACAACACCAGCTGAAACAACAAGAAGTAACACCAGTGTTAGACAACATCACCGGCAGAACAAAATTATAGGAATTTAGGCCAAGTGAGTCTAGCAATACAGCAAGAATCACCTTCTGCCTAAGATCTATCAGCGTCCAGTAAATACTTCTGCCTAATAGACAGCCTGACGGAGGACAGCGGTACACCAACCCTTACAATAAGGTTACTGTCCGGAAGGAGTGTGCTCGCCTTAGCAAGCTCATCAGCCACACAATTACCCGGAATGTCCTTATAACAATGGATCCAAATGAGATGGACACCAAACTGTCCGAGCCAGAAGCCCAATCTTCTCTGCCAGGGATCACGGACTGAAATCCAGCACTGGTCTGGATGGGACATAATCAATATCATCCAAAACTCGGGGTTCCTCGTACAAAATCGAAGAGTGCCCCGAGGGTATAATACGCAACCACGACAGGGCGTTAAGTCTTACCGCCGCAAGTTTTGCCTGTTGTCTGACAAGTATAACCGAAGATAGCCAACCAAACATGAACAAAAGCGCCCTCGTGGGGGTAGTATGTGCCCCTGTATACCACTTCTGTCTCTGTACGTCCCCAAAAGAGGAGGTAACCAGTCGAGACTTAAGTAAGAGCTCTATAAACTCAACCAGACTAGAATTGACAACAAGATCACGTAGAGCTACGACGATTAAGTGGGGACAGACATTGTTGAACGCCCTTTCAATATCAAGAAAGATAGCAAGGGTGTATTCCCTGACATGTAGGGAATTTTCCACCTGTGAAATTAGCGAGTGGAACGCTGTCTCAACTGATCTACCCCTCGTATTAGCTGCTGAGAGGTAGGCAAGCGCGAAGGGCTGATAGAGTTCCTAAGGATGTAGATCAAAAAGTGCGTTCAAAAGAAAAAAGTACAGATTAATGGGTCTGAAGTCATGAGGATTATTGTGTAATGATCTTCCAGCTTTGGGAATGAACACCACCTTCACACTCCTCCAACACGGAGGAATATAACTGAGGTCCAGGCAAGCATTATAGATTGCCAACAGCCAGGGAAGAACAAGGTCTTTCCCGTACTGGATGTCAGCCAGAATATTGCCATCCGGTCCGGCGGATTTGAAAGGTTTGAAGGAACCAATCGCCCAGTGAAGTTGATCAGAAGTTATCCGAAGTAAAGAGTGATGCCTATTTGTGGGTCCATCAACTTGGGTAGCAACCAGGTCCGTAAATGGAACTCTGCACGGAAAATGAGTATCCAGAAGTAGGTCGAGCGTACCAGCTATTGAGCCAGTCCAGCCACCGCCAGGTTTCCGAATGCAATCGACAGATCTGTCGGTGGAGCTCAACACCTTGAGAAGTCGACTGACCTCAGAAGAGGATTCAACGCTTTCGCAGAAGTTCCTTCATGAGGGCCTTTTTGCATAATCGCATACTTCAGCTCCCTTTTCCTGAACTTGTCCGACTCCCATTCGCCGGTCGCCTTGGCCCTATTGAAAAGCCTACCACGCTGGCGGCGAAGATCCTCGACTTCACGGTTCCACCAGGGAGGTCTACTTCTGTCCCTATACACAGGAAGCTGTAGTCGTGTTAAGCCCTACTCTATCAACATCCGCACAGTTTCGGATAGGAGGGGGAGACCGTGAAAGACTAGTTACAAGTCTCTCTCTGAAAAGCAACCAACTAGTATTCTTCCTGTTAGCAACAATTTTAAATCATTCAAAATTTTCTTATATTGAGGACTTCACTAATATTCCTAGTTTTAATTAAGACCCGAAAAGATTAGAAAATAAACCGCATAGGTATTGCAACGTCGGGTTAGTCTAGTCCAAAGTCTTCAGCAAAAACTTATCTATCATAAAACTGTAACTTGTACGTGGACAAACAAAAAAAATAATTAACCATAGGCAGCTCTTCTTAAAAAAATATATTTCGTTCAGTAAACAAAAAAGCATCATTTATGTAATTTTTTGTTATTTTTGAATTACATATCGCTCATTTACTTCAATAGTGTCATAACTCAAAGAACATGATTTTATAGTTAAATAGTCTAAAATATGCGGCATAATGTGATCTACAAAAAAGTCTTCGTTACTCATATGAAATGAATATCACAGCAACGAAGTATACATTCCTAAACCAATGCTAAATTATAGGAAATTGAAAATTTCAAACAGCTCTCTTGAAAAGTTTTGTTTTTTTTACTTATGACGCTATTAAAATAAATAGTCAAATCGACAGAGAAGGTTATGTACCTGTGATCCGAAAAGAAGCATTCAGAAGATACATACCAATACCTCTCCTATTAGAAGTTAGAAAGGTTGGTTCATGACCACGGTTACCAATACGAAGATTATTCGATACAATAAAACCAAAAAGACACTCACCTCGCTTATTCGATCCGAACTGCCCACATTTCGTGATGGGCGTTGACGTCGCAACCAATCAGAACTGGAGTGCCTTGTCCGAGCGCTTCTGCAACCAGTTGACATACAGCCTCCTGCGGGGGATTATGACCGTAGTCGTGCGCAAAATAGGAGGACACTATCCGAAAAGGTTTCCCGTCCACATAGATCACTATAGTCACGGTGTCGTTGTCACTGAATCTGTATTGGAGAAAAGCATTAATGGAGGTTTTGACCAGAATACAAGCCTTAGGTCTATCATGATGTAAACCTTGCGATAACGGACTGTGGAGTCACCACATACCTTTCCACCAACGACCCAGAGTTCTTGGACTAGAATGAGTGATTGATAATTTTGGTAAAAGATTAGAAGCCTGCCGAGACAGTATGGGGTCACTTGACCAATAAAATTTTTCGTTTTTAACCGGAACCTATATGTAATAAACTATAATTGCGCAGCGTGTCAAAATCAGAAGAGGATGACTTAATAGTTGTCAATATGCACCAGATTAGCAAGCGACTTCCAAGAAAAATTCTGCAATGAGAACTTTAATGATACTACTTCACTTTGACTTCAATAGTAGTATAAGCATATTGACGTATGAAGAATAAAAAGTTGCAACAACCGAGTGTTTTTAATTTAGATTCTGATATTAAGTTTAATGTTTTTGAATTGAAGAAAGGAGAGAAATAAAAAACCTTTTAAAATTTGAAGCAAAAATTTTGTAATAAATTTTCAATTTTTTTATGGCAAGTTCGCCATAAAATTACTGTACCTTTTGCAATAATTTAAGCTAGTGTAATTAGAGACTGACACAATTAGCCGCATTCTAATATCTAACATTTATTTTAATTATGTATGTAGGTACATTGGTTCAAAAAAAATATTCGACATCTCATACTATTTTCATAAATCGTCTTAAAATGTTGATTTAATTACAAATTTTGCATCCAATCACACTGTATTTTGTTACGTTGTAATGGTTATTTGATTTACAGTTACAAGACATACATTGTGCATGTTAGAATTATTTGGCCTAGTTAACAAAAAATACAAAACTTCTTCTCTTTTGCTAATAGGTTTGTTTATAGTTTATATTTTTACTCTTATTATTACCGTTAGAATTTAGGCCTATAATTAAAAACATTTTTCTCATTAATAGGCATATAATCGTAAAGATGGGTCGCAAAGGAGAACAGACCTCTGTCGATATAAGAAATGTAACAATTCATCATTTTAAATTGGAAAAATCTGAGAACGCCATACCAGAAATAGTTAAAAATCAAGAACAACGTTCATTATGTAATAAAAAAAAAAATAAAGGTTAGAAAACTGTGGTAAACAAAGCTAGAAGTGGTCGTTCTCTTACTATTCTTGGAAAAGAATCCCAAAATTAATGCATCCGCACTAGACAAAAGTCCCGAGGAGCACTTAAGAATTTCAGTAACACCACAGACAAAAATAAATATTAAAAAAACACAATTTCCATGCTAGATTTGCCAGGAAGATGCCCCACATTTCCAAAGAAATAGAAATATAAGATTACATTTCAATAAAGAGTACGTGTCTAAGCCTCATCAGTTCTGAATGGATGCTATTTTTGCTGATGAAAGCAAATATATCCTTTTTGAATGTGATAGGAAGGTTTTAGTACATCGAAAACCCAATAAAGAAATGGAAGAGAGAAATATTGCACCAAATGGAAAACACGGCTGAAGTGGTGTTTTGATCTATGGGTGTATGACGGCATCAGATGTGGGCAATTTAGCATTTATTATAGATCATCACAAATACATTGGCATATTCAAGCAAAATTTAAGATAAACCGGTGAAAAATTAAGACTTTCTGGCCGATTTCAGGTCTACCAACATAATGATCCAAAGCTTTTGGCCATCAATACAAAGCTTAGGCTTTTTTTCTTTACTCCTCTTGCTAGCATAGGGCTTCCACAAAGCATTTCCATTTTACACGATTTGCTGCTGGTGTCTTTGCCTCTTCCCATGCCAGATTGTTTTGCCTTAGTTCTTGGATAATTGTTCGTCGCCAGGTGTTTCTTGGTCGACCGCGGTTCCTTGATCCCTGAGAATTCCACTTAATTGTCATCCTTGTAATACTACTATGATTTTATATACATAATGTATAATGTTTTCTGTGCCTTTTTTGTTAATTATCATAGCTTTGGTTTTCTTGATTTTTATCTCAAGTCCAACATTGCGAGCCAGTTTTTCCAGATCATTTAATTTTGGCTGCATGTTGGAGATCTTGTGTGAGAGTAGGTTAATAGTAATAATCCACGTCGTCGAGTTGCCGTGAGAGACTCCATGTCATAGCTCTCGTTTGTGAACAGACTTCCCTCATGATCTCATCGAGTACGATGGTGAATAGTAGAGGTGAGAGTGGACATCTTTGCTTTACTCCAGCTTTAGTATGGAATGGTTGGCTGATTGGAATATTTCCAATATGGATAACAAGCAAAAAAAACAATCTTATATACATACATAATTCCCGCAACATCCCGAGTAGAACAAGGGGTACTTCTCTCAATAAATAAGCTGCACCAGATTGTATTTTTGAGCTCATTAAAAGGTTTAACAATGGACTGGGCATAATTTCAAAATTTTGGCTTTGGAATATTTCCAATATGGATAACAAACAATCTTATATACATACATAATTCTCGCAACATCCCGAGTAGAACAAGGGGTACTTCTCTCAATAAATAAGCTGCACCAGATTGTATTTCTGAACTCATTGAAAGGGACCTACAGTTTAACGCCTGCACCGAACGACAGATGCGTTGCAGAAGTTCTTCTTAGCGTAAATACTCCTAGCCAGTCGTTAGCAATGTTATGAGTTGTTACCGTCGGGTAAAATAAAAGGCGTTATTCAGCTATTTAAGTTTACAGCTAAAATCTGTTAGATTTTATTTAAAAAAGAATTATTACAATCTACAAATAATTATTAATTTTATACATATACTTGTGCCTAATGTAGTCAGTTTTACCCGTTTGCTTAACAGTTATTTATAGAATGAGATCATTACATGAGAAAAAACACTACATTGTTGCACATTTTGGTATTAAAATAAATGTATGCTAATGTAGCTGTTTTTTATTTGCGCCGCAACATAGTCCCCCCGTAAACTTTGTGCTTCAGCTTGGAGTTTACTGCTTTACATCTAGCTTGGCCAGCTAAATGACAGGCCGGGTAAGGAGGCCGCTTTCAGTTTTTACCACTGCGCTGCGAACGATGTTATCTTTTCCACGATGAATATCAATGACAATACCGTTTGTCCACGTATTGCGTTTAGCGCGCTCATCTACAATGATGACTACATCATTCACTGCAATCGGGTTCGACGAATCTCCATGCCTCTTCGTGCGCCTGGCCAAACAAGGTAACACTTCTCTCACCCATCGCTTCCAGAATTTATCGGTTATCATACTTAAAATTCTGTAACTTTTACTTAATGCCAAGCCACTGCCTTGGTGTATGTGCTTCGCCATCTATTAATTCCAAAGGAACATATGTCAGTGGTCGCGAATTCAAGATGTTTTCTATATCAGCCAGAGCTGCTCTTAAGACTTCTTCCCGCAGGTTACGTTCAGGCAAAACGTCCATTAATACAAATTTTGTAGATCGCACCATTCTCTCCCATGATCCTCCCATGTGGGGCGAAGACGGTGGTATAAAATGCCGTTCAATTTCAGGAAAATCTTTCTCAAGCTTATTTGTTGATATTTTCTCAATTTCTTCTTTAATAACCCGGCATGCTCCTCGGAAGTTTGTCGCATTATCAGAAAGCAGACGGCGAGGCACCCCACATCTTTCAGTCGATTGCAAATAATTTGTTATAAAGACTGGCCACTCTTCGGGGTAAATCTATTAAAAATTGGTAAATCCTTGCTTATTGCTTGACGAGCTGCAATTTGAGAGGCGGACAAATTAATATCGACTGTTGAATTATTTAAATAGGACTGGTAAAAGCTTGATACTGGTGTGTTGCTGCTATACTGCATTGGAGGAGCCTGAAGAAAATTATTTTGTTGTTAATTTACATAAGAAAGGTAAGGTTCAGAAGATTCGACATAATTGTGTGTAATTGGAATTGCAGAAGTATTGGGAGCTGCTGGAAAGGGATGTAGTCTATTAGAGCGTTGTTTGAAAGAGTATGGTCATTTGAAGAATTTTTGTTTTGATCTCTATTTAAGACGGGCACGTTGGTAGGTTGAATACTAGTTTGAGTATTTGTAAGCGGTGTATTTAAAATATATTGCTGTTGTAAATTTGGCGCCGCAGAGCTAAATGGGCCTCGTACACACGTGGTTTGCACCGGTATATTGAAACCATGGCCGGGGGAGTTGTTGTTCTCATTGTTGTTTGACCTTTGAGGTGAAAGACTTGACATGTAAGCTACTATATCGGTATTTTGAGTAACGGTATTTTGGGTAACGGTACTTGGTGGCAATAGCTTACTTAAAATTGTTGATGAAGTAGGATTCGACACCTCGAACGACGTGGAAAGGCTGGGGTTAACAAAGGCTGGGGATAGCAACAGGAGCCTGAGCGAGAACGTAGAAGTGTAAATGAAGAGATTTTCTTACCTGTGGCTTTTCTTTGGCCGGAGATTGTGTAGAGTTTACCTCAATGTTCCGATCGTTACCAAGTTGTTCGTGGGCATCATTTTGCTTGCTTGGTTCCTTTGCAGTGCGTTCCTCAGCTATGGAGGATGCTGTTGAGGTCGAGCCAGAAGCAACGGATGGTATCGTTGGTGTAGATGTATTATTCGGATGTTTGTCTGCAGCCTTGTTATTAGTCACCCTTTTATGAAGACATGACGGAAGATTATGTTACCTAATCCTCACGTGACTTTAATATGAAAAAACCAATCACAATTATTTTCCAAGTGTATCACAAGTATTTTAGAAATGTTGTTGTTGTTGAAACGTTAATGGTGCTCTATCGACGAGCTCTATTTAGATTAGCATTTGCTCTTGAGTTTATAATTGGCTTTTTCGATGAGGCTCCATTATTTTATTTACCAGATTCATTTAGGCATTCTATTGAATAAGGAGTTTGTGGTGTCTGCGGTGTTTGTGGAGTCTGTGGTGTACCCTGGCAACTGGTATTCTGCTGATTGTTATTGCCAGCTGAGAGTGATGCTGCAGCTGCGGCAACCGGCAAAATGGGTTTGTCGGTTACGAAATGTGTAGCGCAGAGTGTTAGAAAAAATTCTTGTGTACCTCCTAGAAGTTTAATTTGCTCTTCTATGCGTTTTGTTAATTGATGATCACGTATGTCTAAATAGAATTTAAAATGACACAATGGTTTCTTACATTTGACTACGTTAACAGCAGGACTGCGTTTTGCAATAGCAGTTGCAGTAGCTGCTACTGCTGTTGTTGTTGTTGGTGTTGTGGGTGTTGTCGTAAAAGTTTGTTGCAAAGTTCCTGCTGTACTTCTGGTTGTTGGTGTTGTTGGCAATTGTTGTTGCTGATTTTTAATTTGCATTTACTGTTGATTTCCAGTTGTGGTTGCATACCTATAGGCGCAATACGGCTTTTAAAAATTCTTTGAGTTGTGTGGCTGATATATTTCTGTAGCCAAATTCATTTAAATAATGCAAAATGGCGCGTGCATCAGAAGGCAAATATGACATTTTTTATGGGCCTCACACTGTTCTGTTCTTTCTACAATGATTTTGTTCAAATGAAAACAACATACAATTTCACATACACCGTACGTACGTATAATCGTTTACAAAAAAAAATACAAACAAAAAGAAAGTCTCCACACAAAAGTTAAATGTTTTTTATTGTCGTTGTTGTTTAAATGATTACTGGCTTTCTTGTACTGTGTATAAATTTAAAGTATTCGTATGAATCGGAAATACACACACGAATAAAGTAAGATTTAATTCAATTGTATTCTTTGTGATATTGCTGGTTATTTTTATAAAAAATGGTTACATTTTCCGTGCACTTTATAATAGATCTTTATTTTTATAAAAAGCACAATTACACATGACTCATTTTCGAATAATAGCAAAAAAAAACTATTTCACTGCGACACTAATAAAATTGCAATTATCTTGGAAATTAGGAAGTAAATCACTTGTTAACGTTTAATACAAAATAAATAATTCTTTCTAAGACAAAGGGTATATGAAATTATACCCATTTTGAAATGGGAATAATGAATATTTATCTACATATATTAAGTTCAACAAAACAGAATCCATTCAATAAAAATTCAATAGTTTTCTATAAAAACTTTAAACAAAATCGTAAAAACATCAAAAATTGATGCTAGTCTATAAAAAGTTCTCAACAGATTTAACATAAAATTTGTTTTGTAAATGTTATTACTAAGAATATTTAGACAAATTAAAAAAATTGTATATATTTCGAAAAAAACGACAAAACGTCGTTGCCTATCCTAAAATTATCATTATAGGCGCTACAAAACTATTCAGACAAATTTAAAAATAGTTTATGTCAAAAACGTGAAAACGTTAAAACCAAGTGTTGCAACTTTCACCTGAAATTTGATTCAAAAACACCACAAAAATACCACTTTTCAATAGTAAGATGTGCAGTTTTTCTATTAAACGCAGGCTTTTCGTTTTATTTTTCGTCTGAAATAAATAAAACTAATGGGAAATGGCAACATTTATAGTAAATATGCACTCAACCAAGGTTTTAAAAGAGTCCCGAAATGTATTTCTGTTAAGATTGTAATGTTGCCACACTGTATGCCAAATATATAAATGTGTTAAGTAGATTTAATCTAGGGTTGCCAGACTTATTATTTTTATTAGTATATGTATTAATTTTTTTTTTTGCTTTTGCCAGACATATTATTTTTATCAGTATATGCATTAATTTTTGTTTAATATACTGACTTACAAGGGGGCTACACGCTTAACTTTTGCCTTTCAATTTTTAATACACTCACACTTTTTTACTAATACACTCACAATTTCAAAATGTGATACCAACTTAATAATCCAATTTGTTTTCCATTGAGCTTCAAGTTGCTTTCAAGAAAACAGCTGATCATAATCGGTATGAACAATTTGTAGTTGTTTTCGCTGCGAACGCATTTTAAATAAAGCAATTGTTTTCAAATTGATTTCATGTTGCGTGCCTCCTACGTAACGGCTAGCAATTTTAGTAAATTTTGACAAGCAATATATGTGAAACAATTTCAGGAAAAACTTAATCGTGTAATCTCAGGGTTATGCATAACACACGAATCACTAAGCGAACGTAATGATTTTTTTCATTTTTGTATTACTTTTCTACTGCTTTTTATCTTTAAATTATTTTCAGCTCATCTCTATATGGGTGGGTCATCTATCGGTTTAAATTTGAACCAGAGTTTATTTCGAATCTGGCAATACTTATGTCATTCTATTCTGCCACAAAATTCAGTATATTATCTCCTCTGAACGAAATGAATCGATGTACGCTTGAGCAACATAGGGATTTATTGGAAATTTATTTCCAAAACAAAGACAATTGGTCGGAAATTGAAAAAAAAAAATTGAGAAAAACCCAAACGTGGTCTTACAGAAGCCAATGCACCCATTACAAGTGACTGTTCGGTGCGGCTTGTGGAGCGGAGGCATCAATGGCTAATATTTCTTTGAAAATGAACCATTACGGTCATTGACGACACCAATCGCACCATGGCTACCGATTTTTTGCCCCCGCTCTTCATGGTATTGATGTAAACGATGTTTGGTTTCAACAAGATGGTCCAACTTGCTACACATCTAATCCCACAATCGTTTGATGGCCGTTTAATTAGCCGAAATGGTGATGTCAGATGGCCGCTTCGATTTTACAACGTTGGACTATTTTCTGTGAGGCCAGCCGTGGTAGCCATATGAATGAAATAATATTTCATTTCTAACCGGAAAAATTGCACTACAGAACAATAAAATAAATTTTGCAAAATATCAAACTGTTTTTGCTTTATTGCATTTTTAAATTTAAACTACCCTATGTACCCTATGTACAAAAAATTTCATATTAGTTGTGTGTAATAAATGTACTCGGAAACTATCATTCTTAACCGTTCTTTTTTTGTTGGAAAGCTTATCAGGTGTAGATGGTTTGTAGAAAACAATTTTCGATATGGCAATAAAATGGCATGGAAAATCGGTAAAATTGAATATTTAGGGACATATTAATCGCAGACAAATGATTTGGTAGGTAAGTTCGTAGAGCCGATGTCGACAATCCCACCAAAACGGGCGTGGCAGCCCTCCCTTTCAAGAGATACCTATAATTTGGAAAATACCCAAGCTAAAGTAATGCAGTTTGGTATAATAGTACAGACAACAACCTTTACGCCAAAAATCCCATTACTACTCCCATTTATATGAAGCTGGGTAGCAGGAAATCTAGTGCTATTTCGCGCTCGTGAAGTATAGTTAGAAGATGTCAATACGATGGTTTATGGCTACATATATAACATATTGTTACGTTTTTACCTTTTAAAAACGTGTTTTTATGAGTTCATAGATTGTAGTTAAAATAAAATAAATTTCGTGTTTGGTTTTAATTAAAAATCCTTTATTCAACACAGTTATGTACACCACTGCTTGTAATCTTTTTATAGGCAATAACAATTTTTATTCTTAATTACTCTACCTGTTTACAATCTTGTAAACAACAACAATTACTCGACAGATCTTTCTACTTAAAGATCTTCCAACCCGATCGTAGTTATAACTTAGGGTCGATCACAACTTTTTCAACCAGAGGATATCCACACTTAACTCTCTTTACTGAGTTATCTCCAACTAAATTGGTTTTTTACTTCACTAGTAGCTTCACGAGTTTACCCCTTATAAACTCTCTTCAAACAAACTGCACTCGCTGAGTTTACTTTACTGCCATCTCTAAATAAGAGCGGCAAGCGGAATGTTTTTTGCCGCTAAGCTTTTACGCTCTGCGCCCATACCTAAATAAAAGCGGCAAACTTACGCCAAAGCGATAAAAACAGGGTTTTTAAAAATTTTTACAACCCTGTTTATTTTGACAAGTACATTATATCTTTATTTTGTGACTTACAGTTTGTGAAAGTAATAAAAGAAATAAAAATTGTGTAAAAAACAAAATATTAAAATTCATTGTCTTTTACAAATTTATTTTTGAAAGAAGGTGGGTGATTTAATGTTTTAGTATTACATGTTTAGAGAAAGTATTGGCATAATCAATAAAATAATAAACAGAAGTGAAATATAAATAAAAACAAAAACAAAATAATTATTAATTTAATAATAGAATAAAACTTTTTACATTAGTCAATAACATATAACCTTTTTGCAAATGTTTACTTTTTCCCTCTTTTTTTTTCTTGTTTATATTTGTTGTCTTTTGCAACCAACATCACTATTTAACGCTCAAAATTGGATTTTCCAATTGCAAATATTTGCCGCCGCGTTGCCGCCGCGTTATTTCGGTATGCTCCATACAAATTGTATGGGCATGAGAAACTTTGACAGATAATAAACGCTTGCCGCTCTTATTTAGGGATGGCAGTTACTTAAACTGGTCGTTGTTCGCATCGATGTGCTTTTTATATGGCCGGGTAAACAATACATCGCAAGCTCTCGAACCTCTCGATATTTCAGGTAGATTCTATTTCTTTCTTTTAATTTCTTTTTAGTTCTTTTATAGCCATGCGTATGTAAACATCTACCTCTTTCAGCTTTTAGTATTTGTTGTTGCTTGTTTATTCTCTGTTACTTGTTTTCTTTGCTGTTAGTTTGTTGTTGCTGTTGCTGTGTTCTTTTTATTTACTTTCTCTCCGCTAATAATGCTTGTTGTTGTCGATTCTGGCTATTTGTAAACATCATGTATAGTTGTTCTTGCAGCTTTTGTTTATTTATTTTAGCGAAGTAATAAACGCAGAGGTTCCCAATATTATTTTCGTAACAATATATATATTTATTTATTCATTTGGGACCTAACACAACAAAATTAATATCTTATAAATTACAGTGTTTGTGAGTAAATCATAAAACAATATTCTTAAATTTAAGGACATAATAGTAATCTTAAAAACTAACTTAAAACTAGAAACCAACAAAATATAAATCGAATATCAAAAACATATTAAGATATCTAATTAATCTGCAAAAATCTAGTTAACTCCCTTTTAACAGCGTTGGCGTTGCCAATGTTCTGAATATGACTTGGTAAAGAGTTCCAAAGACTTGTTGTATAAATGAAAAACTGTTGTTGTGACAAGAGGCTTCTAAACATTTTCTGAGTTATCCTTCTGCCACGATTAGATCTAGTGAACATAATTCTCTCATATAAATATGGAGGTTGATGGGATATGATAATTCTATGTAAGAAAATCAGGCATCTAAGTCTCAATAAGTTTTCAAAGATCATATGGTAAATTCGGTTAGCATAAAAGGATATGTGTTTCCGACGGCTCTTCAGAAAAACATACCTCGCTATGTTGTTATATGCAAATCTAAGTTTGCGAAGGTCTTCACTATCGGAATTGGCAGAGATTTCACAACCATATAAAAGAGCAGGAATAAGGTAAAATTTTGCCAGGAGCATTCGTATGATAAATGGAGTTGAATCTTTGGCAACCCAAAGGTTACGAAGCATACTATAAATCCTTCCCACTGCTACGCCGATATGATTTTTCCATTTTTTTTCCCGTTACTCCTCTTGGGAGCTTATGGCTTCCACAAAGCATCTCCATCTAACACGGCTTACAGCTGTTGACTTTGACTCTTCTCATGTTAGGTTGTTCTGTCTCAGTTCTTAGATAATTGTGCATCTTCAGGTGTTTTTTTTTTTTTTTTTTTGAGGATTCCACTCGAGTGACATTCTAGTGATACTTTCTGGACTTATTCGGATGGTGTGACCGATGTATCCCACTTTCTTTTCCTTATCCGTTTCAGTATGGGTTCCTCATTAGTCATGCTCCACAGATCTGTATTACTTATGGTGTTAGGCCAGAATATTCTGCATATGATTCTGAGGCACTTGTTAATGAATACCTGGAGTTTCTGTGTGATGTTATTCGATACAATTCAGGTTTCACTGCCATACAGCTGTACCGATTTAACACATGAGTTAAATATTCTTAGTTCGTCTGGATATATGTGAGCTTCTCCAAACTGACTGCAGTTGTCCAAATGCCACTCTCGCTTCACTGAGCCTGTTATCTACGTCTGCTTCTACGCCACCGTTTGTAGTCATTTTACTTCCTAGATAGCAGAAGCTATCTACATATTCGACTGGCTGACCCTGTAGCATGATATTTTCCGTGCTCGTATTGTTTATTCTCATGGCCTTGGATTTCTTGATGTTTATCTTTTTCTAGGTCCTCCAGTTTCGACTGCATATTGGAAATCTTATGCGAGAGTAGACAAATGTCATCCGCATAGTCCAAGTCTTCGAGTTGGCGTGAGAGACTCCATGTGATCCCTCTTCTTTTCGAACAGACTTTGCTCATTATGTCATCCAGCACGATGGTGAAGAGCTGAGGTGATAGTGGGCATTCTTGTTTAACTCCAGCATTGGTGTGGAATGGTTGGCTGATGTTTCCGTTGTGAAGAACTGAAAGTTCTGCATCCTCATACATCGCTCTAATTATTCGCTCTAATTATTATATTCTGGGGTACTCCTTTCGATCTTAGTGCTTTCCATGTGGCCATTCGCCTGATGGTATCATAGGCTTTTTTAAAATCGACGAATAGTAGATAAAGGGGGGTACGCCATTCTACGGAATATTAAGTGGTTATTCGTAAAGTTTTGGCCTGATTTACGCAGCTTCTATTCGGTCTGAAGCCAGATTGTTCGTCTCGCAGTATGTTGTCTATTCTGCTCTAAGGCCTTCCCTGTATTATGACTGCAAGTATCTTATATATGGTGGTAAGTAGAGTAATTCCTCTCCAATTAATACAGTCTTTTAAGTCGCCACGTTTTGGTAACTTTACAATGATGCCCTTCTTCCTCGTAGAAGGCAGCCTCTCCTCCTCCCATACTGATGTGATGTGAGGCAGTAGAAGTTCAGCTGTGGTTTGGATGTGAACCCGTAGAATTTCTGTTAGTCCATCTTCGCCTGCCGCCTTATTATTTTTCAATTTACCAATCGCCTCATTTATCTCATTCAGATTGGGATGGTTGCACGGTATTCTTAAACTGTTTTTCTCACCTATGTTCCCAACTGTTTCGCTGTCCTTAGTAGTGTTCGTGACGTTACTAATTTCATTGAAATGTTCTCTCCATCTCTGTGTTTGTGCATCATTGTTCGTTATTAGTGTACCATTTTTATCAGCAACGGCTTGATTACTATTACACTTTTGATTAGTGAGATATTTAAAAGTCTGGTATAGTTTTCTCATATTATTCTGGCCAGCTGCTTCTTCTGCCGCTGTTGCCAGTCGTTCCAGGAATTTTCTTCTGTCTCTTCTTGCAGCTTCTTCACTTGTTTTGCCAGCTGATGGTATTGCTGCCTCAAGGTATTGTTGCTATTAGCTGCAGTTTTAGTTCCCTTCTTTGAGAACCCAGGTTCCAAGTGTAATCTGATATCCAAACTCTTCTATTTGGTTGCCGTACACCAAGTGTTTCCTCCGCGACTTGATTATATATTGCTTTGAGATCTTCCCATGAGTGACGTTGGTTTGTTGGTAGCCGTTCACGGATTTCCAAGGTTAATGCGTGCCTGGTTGCATCATTCTGGAGTTTTTGTAGGTAGAGCCGTTTTTGCCTTGTGTGCCTGATGGTGTTTTTTTGACATTTCAATTTTATCTTGATTTCACCGGTGATAAGCTCGTGGTCACTGCCGATGTCAGCTCCTCTCCTATATCTGACATCCTATAAAGAGCTTATCCATCTTCTGCTCACGCATATATGGTCTATTTGATTGCGCGGATTGCCGCTCGGGGATGTCCAGGTATGCTTGTGTATTTCCATATGCGGGAAGATGGAGCCACCTGTGACTAGTTGAAAAGTCTGGCACAATTCTATTAGTCGCTCTCCATTCTTATTCTTGACTCCACAAACGTGTGTTCCCATAGTGAACCGAATGTTGTTATTGTAGCTACCTATCTTCGAGTTAAAGTCACCCATGAGTATGATGATATCACCTCTTCGAATTTCCGTGAGCGTGGATGTTAACAATTAATAAATTTTATTGCGATATTCACTGTATTGTACAAAGGGCGAAGCTAAAGTAAAAAAATATTTTTAACTGTTAAGCATGATGTACCACAATAATTAAAACTCATTTACTTTACTTAATACGTATAAGAGAAAAAATTATTTATAAGGTATGTACAATTATACAAAATTACATACATATAGGTATGCATGTACGAAAGTAAAAAAAAAAAAATACAAACAACAAAATGTTAAAAAAATGACACAAAAGATTATACAAAAAAAAAAAAATAATAATAATAATACAAAAGATGATACAAAATTATCAATAACGATTGGAATTTAAGTACCGTAATTGTTGAAGCAAAGATAAGTAATAGAAAATATTAAATTTAAGTAAAAGCAACGTACAGTAGAGTTACAAAATATAGCACACCGAATTCGTTTATGAACATCCCGCGCCGCCCTGAAACATAGTTTCAGAATATGGTTAGCTTTACTATTGCAGTCATCTCACCATGTTGGGTCTTAATCCTAACGACACGAATATGACCGTCATCGCCTGGGTATGCTTTTATCACCTTTGCCATTAATGTTGCCACTTTATCAACCAAGTTCTTAATAGCAGCCTCAGGAAGACAAACACTATTTTCATACGATTTTTGAGTGAAGTTGAATTCATTGTACGAATCGCCAAGGCGCCTAATAACAATATGTCAACAAGTAATATGACGAAACTTTCAGTTTAGCACAGTTCTTGTTGAAAAGCGATAAAGAAAACCTAAATTATTTTTAAAGAAACCTTTTTTAAAATTAACTGCTTGCCGTTGCAAATGTTTAATTAATGTCTTTAATGACTTTGCCTTACTATTTTATAGCATTTCTTTCCCATTGGTTCATTTTAAAATGTTTTAAAATTTGATTATTCCTTTTTGGTAAAATAGTATTTTCTTTCTATCTTATGCTTATCACCAATAATGCCAACAACCCTTACAGATGACCCTAAGGGACTTTTTACTTTACTTTTTATTTTTTATTTTAGCCCTTCTTACCCTCTTTACCTATTCTCTGTTCGTTAGAAAAGCTTAGCGGGTAATTAAAAAAGTTGTCTTTAAACGAATAGAGCTCAGCTAAACGGCACATTGATGTACGCGCATGGTGATGCTATCGCTTTCTTTCGAACTTTAATGTCATTCATTTAACCAAAGCGTCGCTTCGTTAAGAAGTAAAACCATTGAAATTACTCATCTTTGTGTACGAAAATATTATATCTATTTTGGGAGTTTTATCAAGCTGAACTGAAAAACATTTGCAGGAGGAAGATTTTTCTCTTTTACTACAACCACATTACCTTCTTCTAGACTAGACTGCACTTGTTTCCATTTAGGTCGCTGCTGCAAGGAAGTAAGATACTCCTTATGCCATCGCTTCCAGAATCCTTGGAACATGTTTTAAACATGTTGCCAATAGCCAAGTTTATTAGCAGGTACTTCTGCCAGATCTCCTTCTGGGACGGAGGTATAAGGACGACCAATAAGAAAATGTGCTGGAGAGAGATAGCCGAATTCAGTGTCTGGAGCAACACCAGGTGGTCTCGAATTAACTACTGCTTCGATTTGAGCCAGTAAATTGTGCATTTGCTCAAATGTTAGTTCTGTGTTTATGGTTACCCGCTTGAGATGTAACTTTACCGATCGTACTGCAGATTCCCAGATTCCACCACAATGAGGAGCATTGTGCTAAAGATGCGGAAACAATCTCATTATGGGTTTGTGACATAATTACTTTATGCATCTCGTCAAGCTCTCGAGAGGCACCAAGAAAATTTCGCCCGTTGTCACTATAAATCTGACGACATTTCCCCCTTCTTGCTATAAATCTTCTTAAGGTAGCAATAAGGCAGTCTGTAGTTAAATCAGTGGCGAGTTCTAAATGGATAGCAAATGTAGACTTTCTTGAGTTTCTTCCGGAAAATTGTTTAAGCAGAAGAGGGCCAACATAGTCGCAACCTGAATTTTCAAACGGAAAAATTTGACGTACACGGACGATGGGAAAATCCGCCATCAACTGATGAGTCGCAAGTTGCCGTTGACGAAAACATCTTATGCATTTATGTTTCAACTTTCGAATAAGATTTCTAGCGCCAATAATCCAGAATGTTTGTCGAACAATTACAAATAAGGCTGAAATACCAGGATGTAAATTTCGTTCATGTAGATCTTCTAGGATAAGTTGCGTTATGCGACTATTCTTCAGCAGGATGATAGGGTTTTGTGTGGCTATATCTAGTTCTGAATTGCGCAAACGGCCGCCGACACGTAGTAACCCATCTCTGTCTGAAAACGCTTAGAGTTTTACCAACTGTGACCGAACGCTTATCGAGCGATGTTTTTGCCAGTGAATTCTATCGTCGTTAAAAATGTTTTGTGCATGTCTTAGCAGGATCAATTTGGCACGTTGAATTTCATGAAAGGAAATGCCTGAAGACCGAGCATTCAGTTGACCTTTAGTTACATAAAAAAATTTTAGCATATAAGGCACTATTTGAACCAATTTTGTCCATTTTGATATCCGAGTTACAATGGCTTCGAGTGGATTATAGTCGTCAGCAATGCTAACCATTGTAGTGGATGTTGACTTTAATACGGCTAGTGCTTCAGGCTCTGTAATTATCTCAAAATCATTAGATCGACTTAGCATAGAGTTGTACTTAAAATTATCAATAAGCCAGTCAGGTCCCTTCCACCAGAGGTCAAAATTAAGTAACTTTGATGCAGACATTCCCCGAGAGGCGCAATCGGCAGCATTCTCTTTGGAGGCAACGTGATTCCAGAGTCTTCGAGGCAAATTATCTAAGATTTCAGATGTCTTATTAGCCTCAAATGTTTTCAATTTTAGAGGAGGCTGCGAAAGCCAATACAGCACAACTGTCGAGTCGCACCACGCTCGAATCGTTATGTTATGAGGCAATGATAAACAAATTCGCTTTAGTAGGCGAGACAATAAAAGGGCACCGCATAGCTCTAGTTGTGGCAAAGATTTTTGTTTTATGGGTGCTACTCGAGTAGCAATTAGAGTCACGTGGATAACGCCCAAGTCATCTACAAATCTTGAATAAAATGTGGCGGAGTAGGCTTGTATAGATGCATCTGAAAAGCCGTGTAGTTCCAGGTCCTTATTACCATTAGGCACAAATTTATGCAAGCTTAGACCTTCTAAGGCATGTAAATCTTCTCGGTATTTTGACCAAAGCGCTACCAGATCCTTTGGAAGAGGTTCATCCCATGACAAATTTTGTGACCTTAGAAAAATCTTAAATCGTACCACTGTTGGTGATAACGAACCCATTGGGTCAAAAATTCGAGAAACATCTGAAAGTACCCGCCTTTTAGCAGAAACTGCGTTTGCTGTAAGTACAATCCGATAACCAAGTTTATCATTTGAAGGCCTCCAATAGACCCCTAGAACCTTTTTGACATCTTCCTCTGACGATTTTAAAAATGAATGATCTTGGGAGCTTTCAGATTTTTTAGAACAATTAGAATTTCCATTTTCTTAATTCAAGTCTCGCATGAGAGAGTAGCTCGACCAGATTATTTCGTATAAAAATTATTTCCTCTTCAGAAGCAGCACCGGTTAATACATCATCTACATAAAAATCTTCAAACAATACTCTTAAAGCCGCTTGGTATTTTGATTTATAATCATTAGCCAATTGTTCCAAAACGCGAAAGGAAAGGTAAGGAGCGCAAGCTGTTCCATACGTCACAGTACAAAGCTGGTAATGTTTCAGAGCTTCTGAAGGTAATTCACTCCAAATTATTCTTTGATAGTTTCTGTGATTTTCAGAAACCCATATCTGCCGAAACATTTTTACGATATCGGCAGAAAAAACAAAGCGATGAAAACGAAAACGTAGGCAAACTGAAAACAAATACCTCTGAATACTGGGCCCAATGTGTAGCATATTGTTAAGTGATACTCCATTGGAGTCTAAAAATGATCCATCAAACACAATGCGTATTTTTTCTCCAAGAACTGGGTGGTGCGGCAAATAAAAAATGTTATCTTCGCTGATATTTATTTCACTTGGGTTTATTTGACGCATGTGTCCCAGTCTCCCATATGCACGCATAAATGTTTGATACTGTTGTCGTAGGCTCGTCTTTCTTTGGAGTTGTCTTTCTATGGCGTAGAATTGCGACAAAGCTCCTTTAAAAGTATTTCCAAATATAGCATTTTCGATTTTAAATGGTAATTGAACCACATATCTACCATCATTGGCACGAGAGTGAGTTAATTTAAAGTGAGACTCGACATACTCATCATCTGGATTAGTTTTTATCTGGTAGTCAGACTCTTCTATTTCCCAGAAACTTCGAAGGCAGCGATCAATATCAACGGTAGAAACAAGAGAGGTAGTTCTATTATTAACCTGAAGTGTATCAGCAGGTAACGACCCATCCAAAAATCGTAGAAATAGCAACAACGTTTCCTTGAGAGTCAAGCTGTTTATTAAATGTGAATATATTCCAAATATGTTCTAGACCAAATAAAATATCTATCTGCGATCTCACATTATAATATGGGTCGGCAAGTGGCAAGTCCTTTAAATGGTGTGCAGATTGGTTATCAAATGACCGTTGTGGGAGCAATGTTGTTATATTCGACAAGATATGTACAACTGCATCTAACGATTGCTGTGAGATACGAGACTGTGCTATAATGTGACAGTATCCACGAGTAGTTTTCGCATTAATTGATGAAATTCCGCTTACTAAAATCTTTGATGGCTGACGAGACAGCCCTAGTAGCTGAGCACAATTTTCGGTAATGTATGACAACTTTGATGCGGAATCCAGTAAGGCGCAACATGCTATCTGTTGGCCAGACTTATTTTTTACGTGTATTAGCGCTGTAGGCATAATAAATTTTGTTTCCATAACTCCTTTTGCGACATGTGGTTTTAGGGTCAATGAAGGCAATGTGAGTAGACATGCCACATTAGCAATGGTTGACCACTTTACACCCGCCGAGGTTGATGTACTGGGTAATTGTAAAGTTGGATTCTTCAGTTACAGATGAAGGTGTATGCAGCAAAGAATGATGACGTCTACGGCAGTCCTTACATTTAAGCTTCGATGGACAGTTTATCACGGAATGACCATTTCTA
This sequence comes from Wohlfahrtia magnifica, assembly GCA_023159175.1. NCBI lineage: Eukaryota > Metazoa > Arthropoda > Insecta > Diptera > Sarcophagidae > Wohlfahrtia > Wohlfahrtia magnifica. Next base: position 51,557 of record JAKWBJ010000319.1, on the reverse strand, counting down.
AGGCAATTATAGTACAAGCCGGCTTCCTTCACAAAGTTACGACGCTCATTTAAATCGAGATGCAAGAATGATGGACATTTAAAAATAGAATGGTCTACTGATTTGCATTTGAAACAAGAAACTACTTTACCATTCGTACTCACCAGGCATTTAATGTGATTACTATTGTTTTTATTAATATTACCTGACCTGACTTGGGAAGTTGATTTACGATGGCAAAGCTCCAATTCTTCACATCGATTGTCTAAAAATTCAAAGAAATCCGCAATTGTAAGACAAGGGTTGGTACTGCTAGTATTAATCCATCGGCTCTTTGATACGGGGTCAATCTTAGCAATGAGTAAATAAATAAGCCACCAATCTCGTTCAATTTTACCAACAGCATCAAGACCTCGTATTATCTCATTAGCTGAATCAGAAAGTTTTCTTAGGGTGGCACTATTTTCCGTATATGAAGAAGGCAAGGCCATGAAATTTTCAATAAAGGAACGCTTGGGACGATCGTATCTGTCATTAAGTCGAATACATGCTGTTTGATACGCAGTTTGTGTAACAGGGATGTTAACTTCAATTTTAACCGTAGTATATTGTGGTGGCTTGCAAAGAATGACAACACCGGTTAAGTTTAGTGAAATACAATTATTTATTTATTGTCAACCTGTGACGCAACCAGGTATTCAAATTCCTTAAAATATAATTCAAATTAAATTTCAATAAAATTAAGTTTAACAAAAATACATACTTTTTGGTTTTATACCACCAACAATAAATTCTAGGCTTAAGCACGTTGTGTTTAACTAAACGCGTTAAATTTGGTTACAGTTTTATAAAAACTTAGCACGTTGTGCGCTACTACCAATGTTATATTTAACTGAACTTTTACAGAATTAAGCAAGTTGTGCGTAACTTGCCTAACCTTAAAATTATCCAATTAAAATATGGTTAAATGTAATAGATTAGGTAATAAAGAAAGATAATAGATAAAGATCAAATGACGACCAGAGCTGCATTTTTTGGTAGGTAGATAGTGGCGGTTACAAGGGATATGATGAATAATTCGTGCAGCATCATCTTTTAATAAAGATTTCAGGTAATAACATTTTTGAGTATCTGACAACATTGCTTTTGAATCAACAGTGCTTTCAAATAAATCTTTGAAACTGGGCCAATCTTTATATGATCCACTAAAAACAGGAATATTAATTCGTGGCAATTCGTTTTTTTTTTTTTGTGGCGTTGTATAGAAAATTTTTGCAGGAAATCAGCTTGTTGTTCTGCAAGCTTCTTGATGGCATCAGTTGCAACATTGGGCTTGGGACTACATTTAGTTTTTAATACGTAGAGCTTACTACGCGCTGCTAAATATTTTTCCTCGTAGGTTTCAAAATCCAGTTCAGGATCAACGAAATTTTTCTGGTTTTTATATTGGCACATATCATCAGTGGACTTAACAAACCCCTGCCAAACTGTTTTTAGACGCTCTAATCGGCTCAACGCCATCTCAACTGTGCAATCTTCGGGAGGATCTTCTGCAAAGGCAATCATTCTTGTCAGAGATTCCTTTAAACGTCCTCTAAAAGCTATAAATGTGTTCATGTCGTCAGCCATTTTTATGTTTAAACCAATATATATGTCTTCCTTTGAACAAGTAATTAATTTCACAGTAAACTATTATATGTGATTTGAGATTCCGGTAGACTGACTATCAGGTAGCCCGTTGAGAAATAAAAACTCTGTTGAGAAATAAAACAATTAATAAATTTAATTTTCTACAAAATAAGGATAAATTTTATTGATGTTTGACTTTATTCGCGTGCGATATTCACTGTATTGTACAAAGGGCGAAGCTAAAGTAAAAATTATATTTTTAACTGTTAAGCATGATGTACCAAAATAATTTAAACGCATTTACTTTACTTAATTCGTATAAGAGAAAAAATTATTTATAAGGTATACACAATTATACAAAATTACATACATATAGGCATGCATGTACGAAAGTAAAAAAAAAAAAAAAATACAAACAACAAAATGTTACAAAAAAATAACACAAAAGATTATACAAAAAAAAAATAATAATACAAAAGATGATACAAAATTATCAATAACGATTGGAATTTAGGTACCGTAATTGTTGAAGCAAAGACAAGTAATAGAAAATATTAAATTTAAGTAAAAGTAACGTACAGTACGGCTACAAAATATAGCAAACCGAATTTGTTCATGAACAATATCATTAATCCAACTCCACTTTCGCCGCCATTTGTTCTTCCACTGTAGAGTACGGTATTACCATTTGCAGTGATAAGTTCGCCATTGCCATTCCACCTCATTTCACTTATCCCTAAGACTTCGATTTTATACGCCGACATTTGATCTTCAAGTTGTGCAAGCCCTGATGCTTCACGAAGAATTCGTACATTCCATTGCGCAATGCGCGTCCTGTTTCGTGTGCCGAAGGTCGTTGTCATATTTTCCTGTCCATTATTATTTTGTCTTGTTTCAGTTTCGATAATCATTTTAGTTACAAGCTAAGCAGATGATTAGTCTACTGTAACCCGTTCCAGGATGATGGGGCTGCCATCTTATCGCCGCCTAGAAACGACGCCTCCATTGTATTGTATTGTGCTGTTGTGAGGATCCTTGCTAAGTATGTTGGTCGTGAGGATCCTTACTTAGCACTGCCGTTTTTCCCAGTAGGTGGCGTTTTCCCTCATCATTCTTGTAATGACTGTCATCGTCGCCAGAGGTAAATCAGGAATGTCATGGACTTCTTTTGAATGTTTCGGTCCGGAGGGGTTGAAGTCTCTTAATGAAATATTCGGAAACCGCAATTAAATTTTTCCCTCTACTGGGGCTCGAAACTGGGTTGTTTGAGTTGTCTGCCGACATTCTAACCCTGATTTTTCCATGTAAGTTTGTTATTAAATGTTATACCCAAATTTGAAGCCGAAGTTAAAATATCAATAAGTTTGCTATTAATCATTATCGGATAAGAAACATTAAAAGTTCCGCTAGTTCTTGTTAAAACAATACATTTAGACTTAGATGGATTAACACATAGCCCATTAGCCATTGCCCATTTGCCGATAATATTCAAATCATCATTAATGTTATTAATGGTACTTAAGCATACATGTTAATATTACAGTTACAAAGAATATCCGGTAAATCATTAATATAATGAAAAATAAAAGTGGCCCAAGTATAGAGCCTTGAGGAACACCCCTGGTTGTATAAAGTGGATTAAACCTAGCATCCTTATATTGAAGAATCTGAGATCTACGTCTAAAATAAGAAGACAGGAGATTACATGCAGTCTTGGAAAAATCAAATAACTTCCGGAGCTTAGTTATAAGAATCGTATGATTCGCCGTGTCAAAGGCTTTACTATAGTCCAAGAAAATAAGAAAGGCTATCTTTCCAGAGTCCAAGCCAGATCTTAGACTCTCTATGACATCCACTAGTGCAGTTACACAGCTCCTAGCCTTCATAAAATCTGACTGCCTATCTGATAAAAAATTCCCACGGTCATCCGTTTGCCCATCAATTTCTCAAATACCTTCAATAAAAATGGAAGTATAGCAATTGGTCGAAACTCACTATTAGTTTTAGGAATAGGGACAACTCTCGACTTTTTCCACTCCTCAGGAAAAATTGATTGAGTAAAGATTGAATTAAATAGGTGGGTTATATAGGGAAGAAGCTTAGGGATTAAAGCTCTCGAAAAGTTAGGATGAATGTCGTCCATACCAATAGCATTCGATTTAACTGCCGAAATATTTTGAAGAGCCTCAGCTTGGCTAACGCAACGGAAGCTGAAAGAATACTCTCTCACAGTGTGACAAAGTTCAGTGTAAGCATTTTCCGTTGGCGATGGTATGCCCAAATTTAAAGTTTATCATTCAAAGATTCATAGTCGATATTGCGATCATAAAGTGTAGATTTCTGGCTACTTATACCAATTCTACGGATCTCATTCCACTTGGATTCGGAGTTAATAGCAGACGAAAATTTTTCGTGTTAAAACAGAGATTTTGTTCTGCGAGCGGCCTAATAAATAATCCTAAGGTCTTCAATCTTAAACTTTCTCCATCGATTGTAGGCAGCATCTCGTTCCCTTATTAGGGATTTTATTTTATTACTGAACCAGGGCTTCTGACCAACTCTTATACGCCTGGTTCTAATAGGGACACATATTTCAAATAAATAATTAACATGATCCTGGATGAAAGATAACTTTTGGTCAACAGTCTTAAAAGTATAAATTCGATCCCAGCATATCCGCTCAATATAGTCATTCAGCTGAGAATAATCAATATTATGAAAATGTCACCCAAGTGACACCAAGTGTCATCCCTCACAAGGTAGAGGTCGTAGGTTAAGAATATCAAATCATGTCTCGAAAAAGCCGGTGCCGATAGTTGGTCATAGAGAAGAAACTTGGACATTCGATTCACAAAAACCAGGTCAATTAAACTATCCGATGACGAATTTTAATGTGTAGGTACAACGATATTCACAGGAATAAGACCTAGAGCCTGCATAGGTCTAACAAGGGGATTGTCCGTTAATAAATTGTTGTTGAAGTCACCCATAATTATAATACCGTCATACTGAATGGAAATATCCTCAAGAATAGCAAGGAATGGATCCACATTAATATTGCTACGAGCCCTATACACACTACCTAACAATAGCTTTTTTCCGTCCGCGGCACATATCTCGAGAAATTGATATTCAACTTCACTGTCAATCCCATATTTTAATCTCTCCCTACAAATAATATTATTACGCACATATATCGCCATACCACCTCCCCTGCATCCTAATTCGACACCGTCAACAAGTGTCTTTCTATCATAGCGAAAATGTCTAAATCATAGCAAATTAAAAATGGAATCATGCACTTCCAAAGGAAACCAAGTTTCAGATATGCAAATAATGTCAACATCTGCTTTCACAAATTAATAACGAAGTTCGTCTATTTTCCTCTTCAAGCTCTGCGCATTCAAGTGAATAACTTTAAGATCGGTTTTTGTCTAGAAAGAATCCTTATCATGTTGTACACACAGTCTTTGGAACGGTTACTATTTAGGTTAAACAAATTTCATAAAGGCATTGGCAACGCTTACTAAAAATATATTTATCAAATATATTTAAAATTTTTAAAAAGGGTTATATTGACATAATTTAAAAAATAATATATTAAAATGGATTAAATAAATATGTTTCAAAAAATTTGTGAGTTTAAAACAGCAAAAAATATGTACGAAATTATATATACAGTTAATTATCAAATTAAAAAGTAACAAATTATCAATACATTTACACAACATGAATAGCTGCAATATCGACACAAAATTCGGAAACAAATCAGACAACTGCTTAACATCATCGATCCGCAATATATCATCATCCAAAGACTTTTGAAAAACAAAGCCACGCAACGTAAAGGCCCTATGTATGAGTTTTTTCCTATTAGGGCGAACTGCAGCACGTAATACTTGAAAGTTTTCCTTCGTAAAATTCTCATTGATATAAAATTTACTGTCCGAATCAATCCCAATGTACTTTAAACATAGGCTAAAGTTTCTATCATTTTTCCTGAGCTTCGATAAAAGGTAGGTTAATATTCATAGATATATGAATATTAGATATATATAGATATATGAATATTATAGATATATGAATATTATTTATAGATAATATATGAATATTATTCATAGATAATATTCATATTACTCATAGATAATATTCATATATCTATGAATATTAATATATCATATATCTATGAATATTAATCTATGAATAAACTTTTGTTTAACTCGTTTTACAATAGGGATTTTTTATATTATAGCACATTTCAAATGAGAAAAATTTTGTCATACTTAGCGAACGGATTAAGAAAAGTAGCATTCTATCAAAATATGGGTCTCAATAGAAAAAATATAACAAATTTTTTAACTCATCGCATAGTCGGACAAAGAAACGTATTTATGAATACTTAAAAAGTAATAGCTGAGCAGTCAGTAATTAGATGCATATGCTTTTAATCTATAATGGGTAGTTTGCGTCGTAAAGTTGATTTTCTGAAATTTTGGTATACTTCCGGTTTGTAGAGTTCCTTACTTCCAATAATGTCGCCTTTTGCAGAACTAAAGTCATCAACTCCTTTTGATAAACTCTTCTAATCATTTTCCCTCAAAAATGTTCAAATGTATATGACCCTGAGCTTCAGTGCTGTTGTTTCTAAAAGATTGGGACAGTAAGCAAGCTTTGCAACAATTGATGTGTACTTGGGATAGTTGTCTTGATAAAAGGCGAAGTGATTTGCGATACCCATTTCTTTGCAATTTGCTTTACAGTTGTCTTTCAAATGTTGAGATAAAGAAAGTAATAATAAAATGCAAATTGTGGACATGATAGAGAAGTTAGACATCATAAACAAACAACATTATTTACCTTAAACTAAGAGAACGATTCCTAGCACATCTCAGGTGTTGCAAAGTTTTGGTTAAGATGGTACTGCCCCAATGCTTTGTATGCACCTACACAGAGTCCTGAACCTAATGCAATTGAACATCTTTGAGAGGAATTGGCTAGGAGACACTACTTCTGCTAAAAGAGATATTTTTGAATTTCATTTATGTTACCATTCCTAAATATTTTAGATATTAATGTTTGTATTATTGGAATTATAAAATGGACAGTGCATTACTACCACGTTCAGAAAAATACAAAAACAAAGGGAAAGGACGTGTTTTGTGAAATGTAAAGGCTTTTTGTGTGAAGCGATACTGATATTTGAAAGTGGTAAGACTTCCAATTACTTTATATTTAAGTATTATAAAGAAGTTTTAGCTTAGTTCTTAATCTTTTTTTAATTACACCATGCAACAAGCTAAAATACCTTTGATAACCACTATATTTTTTTGATGCGCTATGGTCACCTAACTTCAAAATTCATCAGCCGCTAGAACCATCATTAAAAAATTATTTGAAACCATCATCTTCTAGTGCTGCTAAAAGATATGATTTTCATAACAATTTTCCCAAATCTTTCACAAAAGAAACTGCAAATAGTACAAGAATAAACACAGCTTAAGTTACTAATAACACCATTTCCAAATATTTCCCGCAATCAACAGCTTACTTAACAGATGAAAATCTCAGTTCCACTGAGAAAAATTCTTCAATGTTTACTTCAACTAGAGCCTTCATTGCAATGACATCGCTAGAATCTCCACCTTTTATTTTTTGTAAGCCTTCGTCATCAACCTCACTATTGCAAATTGGTTTAAAACCATTGTCTTCTGAAACTATTCAGTACCAAAATCTCTCACAGAAGAAACCCCAAATAGTTCAAAAACGATTTGCTTACTAATAACACCATTTCTGAATATTTTCCGAATTCAACAGCTTGTTTCACAGACGAATATCTCAATTCCACAGAAGAAGATTTTACAGCTAAGGAAACAAGTGTTGCTGAAATAGAAAATCCTATGAAAATCTCAAATATAGAAGTGCCGACAAGTCACTCATCAAAAAAGCATTTCTGCTTGTTTTGTAAAACTTTACAGACGGAATTTGCCAGACATATTTCTTCAAAACATAAATCAGAAAAAGTAGTTAATGAAGCTTTAAGATTTCCAATAAAATCTAAAGATAGATCAAAAATAATTGAAGAATTACGAAGAAAATGTGATTTTCTGCACAACACCTCCAGTGAATATAATAGTGGTATTCTTATAATTTGCATGCAACAGCAAGTAAAACGTCAAAACAACGCTGAAGACTATGTTTGCTGCAAAAATTTTAAAGGATTTTTTTCACAAAGTACGTTGCGACATCATTTAAGTAGATGCGGTTATAAAGAAAAAAGAAAAGTATTCAAGACATAATCTCGCAAATGGCAGAAAATTAACACAATACATTCACAAAGTTGCAAATGTTACAATGAAGACCAAAATTTTTCCTGTTTTACGAAATGATGAAATTACTAAATTAATAAGATACGATGAATTGATAATAAAATTTGGTAATAAAATGTCAGAAAAATACACCTTACCCCACCAGCACGACATGATTAGATCGCAACTGAGGCTCTTAGGACGATTTTTAATGGAAGCAAAAAAGCTTGATACAAGTATTAAACATCTAAAGAATATTTTTAAACCTAATTTGTTTGACGTTTGCATCAAAGCTTTGAGAATAGTTTCTAACTGGATCGATGAAATGATGTGGTTTAAAAGTCCAGCTGTTGCACAAAACTTGACATCATTTCTAATCAAGTTTAGAAAATATATTTTAATTTTTTATTTTATTTATTTTTTTTATTTCCATGTTCTTCTGATTAATATTCAGCATCGAACGTTTCTCCTGCTGAAATATCGCAAAACTACCATGTAATTTATTATAAGCAAATATTACTCCTGCTCATATCTCTACTTTATATTCAATGTCGACTTCACCAACAGCCTTCTGCGTTAGGACATCATGAATATCTGCTTTTAACTTCTGTAAATCTGCGGCATCGGTTTCATTATAATTATTTCATTACAGACTTCTAAAACTAATAAAAAAATCAATTTATCAAATTAAGCATCAAAGTCAACCACATTTGTGTTAACCTCCTTAATTCTATATTCTCCTTTTTATTTACATTCAAGAGCTTGCAGATAAAACTTTAAACTCCATAGAAGAAGATTGAAGGAAAAGTGTTGCTGCAATTTCGGCGGGACAAATTGAAAGGTAAACTAAATATCAATTTTAGGCATACAAATTTAAAAATTAAATTTATATACATATATAGCATTTATTACTTGTTTTTTTTTTTTTGATAAATTAATTTTTTGATAAAGTAAATAACAAATCTACAGCCTGCAAAGAGATTCTGTGTTTAAAACAATTATGCTAATACATCTTCTTCATCTAAATGTAGAACATCACAAATCTGATTAACAAATCCTATGTGATGTAAATCGAAATCGAACGAAATTAAAATTGCGTACGTTTTCAAAGAAAAGTGAAACTTAAATGTCTAAATTTGTTTTAAAGTTTTGATAATTAAAGAAGTCGTGATAAAGGTCATTATGCGAACAAATGAGTTGATAATGAGGAAAATAGCAATTTGATAGTTTGTTCGATTTCAATTTCACTCGACTTCTGGATATGAAAATTCATTAATATTTGCAAGATCTATATTCGACCTTCAAAGGAATGCCACTCTCATGTATGAGACGTTGCTTAAGTCTATTTGGGCCTTCTCAAACATGTAAGGAGAGGGCGAATGTGCTCAACAATAGCGGTAGGGTAGAAAACTTTATTGCTTTGTTACAGCATTGTCGCAATGTGGCGTGTTTCATTGTTCTATCGATACTATAAAGGGAATTGATTCCTAGTAATTACATATTTTTACCAGTACTTGTTCTTCTCGTAGAGAGCATTCCTTTGCAATTGATTGTCCAATGAATTGCACAACGCACTATAGGAAGAATTCGTTTTTTAGCCGCACCGTTAGACTGCGGAACGATCTTTCCGCGAACGTTTTTCCTGTCATTTACAACACAAGTAAATTCATATCAGACGTTTATAAACACTACTATTTCTCACATCCTATTATCCTATTACCAGCACAATGCATTGCATAAGTAGAAGTCATCCTGAGTGTTACTCAAAAAAATCTTAAAAAGTTTTAGGTGGCTTAAGCACTTGCGGTACTTATGTATATTGGTACAGCTTCAATAAGAATCAGTAAGTGAAATTGGTAGTGCTGGGTGCAGAATAACTTAAACAATCATTTTCTTCAATTTCTTAAGCCTTAAATCCATATTGTGAGCTTAATTTTAATTATAAACCTAAGTGAAATCATTTATAAAATCGCCTTACCTTCTACAAATATTATAGGTCTGCCATCTAACGTTTTTTTTTCAACTAGTTCTTATTTCGTGAATGGTAACACTTAGCTCATGTCTGATTTGACAGAAAATTAGTTTTATCCTTCCGCTGAACGAATATGGTTGTGTATACGCTTGAACAACGCTTCGCTAAGTGGGCCTGTGATCGACTTACAGAAGATGCCGATTTTGCCAAAAAAAATCATCTTTTCAGATGAAGCTCATTTTGATCTTGGTGGGTATGTAAACAAGCAAAATTGTCGCATTTGGCGCACAGAAACCCGCACGCATACATTGAAAAGCCGATACACCCAAAACGAGTCACTGTTTGGTGGGGATTTTGGTCCAGAGGCATAATTGCGCAATTTTTCTTCGAAAATGAGCAAGGAGTGGCCGTTACAGTCAATGGCGATCGTTATCGGGCCATGTTGAACGAATTTTTGTTCACAAAAATTGAAGAGGAGGATATTAGCAACACTTGGTTTCAACAGGACGGCGCTACGTGCCACACAGCTGAAGCTACACTCTATATTTTCTGCCCTGTTTTTGAAGATCGCATTATCAGCCGCAGAGCTGATGTCGTTTGGCCACCTCGGAGCTGCAATTTGACACTGTTGGACTATTATATGTGGGGTGTTACGCCAACATGCCAGAGACAATTGACGCTTTAAAGTACAATATTCGTGAAGCCATTGGTGAAATACAGCTGCACACAATCGATAATGTGATTAAAAATTGGACCGATCGTGTAAAATTATTTTCCATTATTAACCGGATGGATTGTACTTTCAAATAAAAAAGAAATTTGAGAAAATATTCAGTAGTTCTTTTTTTATAGCACTTTCAAAAAAAAAATTATTTGGCGGACCCTATATAACAGTGTGAAATAAAACCTGTACGAAATTTTTCACTTCTTAATTTATGATTTTTTTACTTTTTATAGTAATAATATTATAATATTGAGCATTACGTATTTCGGATTTGTTATAAAAAATGTAGAACATATAATTCGAAAAGTTTTTCCCATCAGCTGTCAGGTAAACCACATATCGAGCAGTGATGTACCATATGTTTAGAGATATTGCAGATTTTGGACTAACAAACGCATATTGTTGGCAAAAATCCATACCCATTCAACTTTTTATAAAAAAAACAGTTAAAACAAAAAAAAACAGCTGAAATGCCATCTGCTGTAACTGGATTCCCCAAATATTTTACCTGTTTTTGGAACAATGCACATATCTTCACGCTTAATTTTAGTCCAGCCATTGATATTCGTTGCAGAACTTCTGCCAGGTTTTTAAGGTGTTCGTCAAAAGTTCTGCCCATCACTATTATGTCGTCGAGGTAAACCAGACAAGTCTTCCATTGTAGTCCTTTTAGTACGCGATCCATAAGACGCTCGAATGTGGCCGGCGCATTGCAGAGCCCAAATGGTATAACTTTAAACTGCCACAAACTACCGTTCGCACTGAAAGCAGTTTTCTCCTTATCCTTGTCTGCGATCTCTACCTGCCAATAGCTGCTTTGTAGATCCAATGTAGAGAACCACTTTGTTCCAGCTAGCGTGTCGAGCGTATCGTCAATTCTTGGTAGCGGGTAGCTGTCCTTTTTAGTGACATCATTTAGCTTCCTGTAGTCTACGCAGAATCTTGTACTACCATCTTTCCTTTTAACTAAGACTACAGGTGAGCTCCACGGACTCGGTGATGGTTCAATTACACCGCTTTTCTCTATTTCATTGACCAATTCCTTAATCTCATTACGCTTCGCCAGAGGTATACTTCTGGATGCCTGTTTTATCGGTCTCGCTTCGCCAGTATTAATTTCATGTTTGACTATAGCTGTTCTACCTTGATTTTTATTTTTAGTGGCGAATACGCAGGCGTACTTCTTTAGCAACTTTTGGGCTTTATTTCTATCTGAAGCTGCTAGACATGCTACACATTTCTCTACATTTTCGTCAAATACCTGTTGGTCCTTGGCTGATATATCGGTAGGTTCCGGCAATCGTTATCCTTTTTTTTATTAGATTTGACAAGGGCCTTTGCTGACAACAAGTCCACATTAATTTCTGCTGGTTCTACTACCCACAAGCGGTTGTCCTAACAACCTCCCTCTATACGCGCCCATATCAATGACTCAGTCTGAGGTCGTAGTTTTTGTTGTTTGACAGCAACTAATATTCTGGCGTGCACTTGATGCTGGTATCTCACGACAAGAGGTATATCTACATTACGCCAACTCATTATCTGTTGCCCCATATTCATATTGATACCATGGACTGTCACAAAGTCTACGATATCGGCGACAATTAAAATATGGCTTACGATAATGTTCAGTATAGTCACCTTCACTACAATTTTTCCGTAGACGGTGACAGACTCTCCAGTAGCTATTCGTAGTCTGATATTATTGAGTACTTCACACTTACATATGTATATATATATATTGATATATATAAATATATATATATATATATATGTATATATATATATACATATATATATATATATATATATATATATATATACATATATATATATATATATATATATATATATATATATATATATATATATATATATATATATATATTGAATGAACGAATATGGAAATAGAAGATGGTCGATATTTCCTGAACCTTCGAAACTGTAGGCAATTAGGTATATAAAGGGCTGCTTTACCTACACGCCAGTTAGTTATCGTTTGGCTGTCGCAAAATAAAGACGTGTTAAAGTGTTGTATTAGCGAATATTAATTTGTAAACTGTATAAAAGTTATTGTGTAGTAAATAGAAATATAACAGTAAAACAACAAATAAAACGGTGTTTATTTTATTTTAACGCAAATTAAGCGAACTCCAACGTTTTAAAAAGGTTAAAACGTAACAATACATTCTTCAGTGCTATAGGTCATATTCAAATAAAATGACTGAAAGAACATCATCTGAATAGTTCATAGGAAGGAAAATAAGAATAAATTTTGATTTCCTTAAAAGTCCTAAAGGGAATGTAGTAGTACGTAATAAGAAGATGGAAAGTCAATGTAATAAGCAGTATGGAGCTAAACAGAGTACTCGGCATTGGAGACCAGGTTTTGGCGAAAGTATTCAAGAAGAACATGATGGAATGGGTTGCTGGAACAGTAGTAAAACGACTTGGTAATGTAGTGTATAAAATTAAAATTGAACAATTTCAACGTCCTAAATTTATTATAAGCCATGCATATCAACTACGGAAAAAATCCTCAAACTTTTCAAAACAAAGAACATCATTAGCTAAAATTTTAGATTGTTTTAATTTAGAGCCTACAATTTTAAATCCTTCAGAAGCTCCTGAAACTACAGATGAACTTGAAAGTATGGAACAGTGGTGTGAAGTCGATAATACTCCAATATAAGTCTCCTCAGGTGTTCAATCAACTCAAAAAGAAAATTTTACATTTCATCATGAAGCTGCTAGATGATCCAGCAGAACAAAAAGAACCTCATTCTGGGCTCCATATTATACAGTTAATTACTTAAGTAAGTGAACAGTAAATCAATCTATTTCTTTTTAAAAAAGTCTATAAATTTAGTCAAACAAAAATTTTTTCGTTTAGTTTTGTAGACTTAAAGGCAGTTAACAATATTAATAAAAAAATTAACAATTTTCTTGCATTTGTTTAATTTGTGCAAGGAAAACAATAAAATTGCCTAAATTAACGTCACAAAAGTAAGTAAGCAACAGGTAACATATTACAGTTTTTAACAAAAAAAATTTGAAAAAATTTAGTCAACTTATTATTTAATAAGGTCAACTCTATTTGTTATACCTTCTGTATGTCGTAAATGCATCGAATCTTCCAAGTCTTGTATCACAGTGCTGGGAATTTTTAACCATTCTTCCACTATAATAGTTGTTTAGATCTGTTGTTTTTGGACTGAGATAAAACTATCTGGTGACTTAGAGTTTGGTGTTAAGCCAACCATAGAGAGGAATGTCACATATGCTGCAAAACAGGAAAGGCTCAATGAACTTCACGAATTTGTGCGCACATAAATTAAAATGGTCAGCAATAGAATGAAAGTCAGATATGATCATGCGGGAAATACGGAGGGCTTCCATGAGGGACAACTGGTTCTACTTTACAACCCACAGCGGAAGAAAGGATTATCTCCCGAACGGCAAACTAACTGGGATGAACCTTACACAGTAGTCAAAAGGTTAAGCGATGTGTTATATAGAATACAGAAGAACAATAGCCCACGATCAAAAATGAAAGTGATACATCTAGAGCGACTGGCGACATATGGGAAGAAAGATAATATACCTATTCGGGACGAACAGGGTTAGGTGGGAGGCAGTGTTACAAAAATAAAAATGCCTAAAAAAATACACTACATCAAGGACTGTATGGTAGAGATTTTAGCTATAAACTTTTTTGGTTTGTGTCAAGGCTCTGTATCTGTTACTGCCCAAATTGTCTGTGCTATTAATAGTGCTGCCGCATGTTCAACAGTGTTGTCAGTTTGATTCCTTTTCGTGTATTATAAATTTACATCTTTTGAATTAAATGTAAAAAAATATACATTTTTAGTAACAACAAGAATATTCAAAATATCGTTTGGTGAGTTTAGTTATCGTTTTGCAGTCATTAAGTAAAGTCTTGTTTAGGCGTAAATAAAACTGTTGTATAAACGAATATTAAGTGCAAGTTAATAAATTGATGTATTAAAATAAACTGTATAAAGATAAAGTGAATAAATAAAAACTATAAAACAACATCGTGGTGTTTATTTTATTTTGACGCGGTTAAAAAGAACTCGAATCATTCAAAAGGTTAAAACGTAACAATATAATAAATCTAGATCCACTGTTTAATTTAAACTTATTTAAAAAAATGGTACGATTTTAAGTAACACTCACTGTATATACAATGATTTTTTTAATGATTATATATGTATTAATATACACCATATGTTAAAAGATTCAAAATTATACCAGCTTTACGTCATTCTAATGTCATTTTTTAATATAACTAATATTTTTGGAGATAATGAGAAACAAATTATATTTTTTTTTTTTAATTATGAAATTTTGATTTAAAAAAATTCACAAAAATATAAAGAAGCCAATATTTACCAGTTTCGCTATGTATTCATAAAGCTGCATATAATAGAAATAAAATAAATAATTCATGAAAATCGATGTGCTGTGACTTATTCTATTACATAAACCACAATGCAACATAAACCACAGTGTACACTGTGTTTTTTCCTTTGCTGGTTCTTTTGTAAATGAAAAACGAAGATAGCTTAATCCTACTACCATAAAAACCTCTGTTTGACCATGACGGAAATTTTTCAACCTCTATTGCGATTGAAATGAAGCATCGGCGCCAGCCAGTTTAAAGACGACGCCGACAATTTTTGCCCTACGTCGTCGCTGTCGCCGATAAATTCAATTCAACTTGGGTCTATCGTGTTCCGGACAACAAAAAATTTTTTAAAAATTTGTTTTCTTCACACCGATGTTGGATTTTAAAGTTGCCATATCGCTTTGTTTAAAATGTGGCAATTGTTTTGGTTTTCAGGCTTGTAAAATACCACGTATGAGAGGTAAAAACATGTGGTACAATTTTATAAACGATTGGCAGCGCTGTATGACAACTTTAAATTGAATTTGTTAATTCGCAAATTCTTGATAAAAACGGATAAAGTAAAAAGAGTTGTAAAATAATAAGTCGTGTATAGTATTATTTCAACGATTTATTAAACAAACAAAAAATATTTTGTTTCCCATCTAAAAACACATTTTTTGTAGAACGTTTACAAAATAAAAAGTTAAAATAAACGTGTAGCAAAACACATACATAAACGTACTCAAACACAAAAGGCAAAAAATCTGTCACGCTGCTATTTTACTAAAAATAAACTCCATATACGATCAGGTAAATGTGTAATAATTAGCAATAAATAGGATTTGTTAAAGATCTCTGTTGAAAGTTTTGTTAGTCGTTCAATATCTGTACTAGAACGTTTTCTTTGTTTAAAAAGATGAAAAAATGCACATTCTTGTTGAGCGATTATGACCACATCATATTACAAAACTATATTTCTTTTACATACATTAATGCAAAATGGCTATATATGAGCAGCACTGATTGTTAATAACAAGTAAATAATTTACTAAAAATAAAAGGAAAGTGGTGTCTTTTTCATACATTTTTCGTATTCCGGTAAATGAATGAATGGATGCGTAAACTTAATATGAAAAATAAAACTTGCTCACGTGTTGGGAGTTCTACCCGAGTGTTCTAGAAATTCATCCATAAAAAGAAAATTTTTTTAGTTATCGGTACCATTTTAACTATTAAGTGTTTTTAATTAATGATTTTTAATTGTCTGCTTCTTGGGTGTTCGGCAAAGTTAAGTTTCGCCTGTAATATGAAAACAGATCACAAAACAAAATGTTTTGTTTCGATAAATAAGTTGATGGTGCGGTAATTAATCACCTCTATCATGAACACTTTCTCCCTCGAAATGTGTTCCCATTTCCCACAATTGCAATCATGAATAATTTTCCCATGAAATGTCTTCTAATTATTCAGTGGGTGATGATAGCCCTGTAAAAATTCCTCTGTTCGCGAATAGTATTTTCCATCGATATTTGTTCGCTTTTCCCATTGATTTGTTCACATCATTTTTGCTGGGGAGTTGCATTTATCATTTAAGTATTTATTCCTTTTATTGGATAATTAAAGTTTTTATTAACTTATTTTAGGACTAGAAGTGTAAATAAAGTGCAAAACAATATAATTCACTATAAAATGCAGATTTATTTCCTGTAGTTTAGGAGACGTGTTGGCTGATAATTAAAATTCGTTCATAAAAACAAAACAAAAAATCGACAACAGGATCGACGACCTCTTCCGAGTCATCAGATTCTTCGTCACTACTGAATATGGCATTAAATCCATCCTCACCTTGATCTTCATCGGTTCCATTTAGTTCTTTGTTTTGTTTATTTTTAATTTTATTTGATAGAAGTTGATCGAAGGGTATATCATCGGGATAAATATACACTTTTAGTTTTATATTTCTATTCTTTTTGGCGTTTAAGCCATTTTTAAATTTTTACTGTTTGGCCAAGAAAAGTTTGTTTTGTTTCTTCTCTTTCAGTTTTTGTTTATGCAATTGTGTGTTTAGTTCCATTTCATTTAACCATTTCAAATAATTTAACATATAAGCTATAGGCATATAACGGCTACATTTTAAGATTGAACGCATTACCATATTGTGAAGTTTTTGTAGTCTTATCATTTGTTGAGTTGTACAGCATGTATAAATAATTGTTGAACTAAATTTAAAATGTGGTTTAATCATTATATTATACAGTGGCTACAAGCCAAACTAGGACACTATAATAAACTGATTTTGTTTTTATTATTATTATTATCTTTCTTTATTAATATCAATAATATTCAATAATACATTTACAAATAGTTTAAATAAAAAGTTTGAGCTTTAAAATACATTGTTTTTAACAAAAAATATAACATTTTTTCGAAATATATTCGGATTGCTTTCATTTTTAACGCCACTGGGTAATCTGTTGAAGAGCTGTAGTCCTTTGTAAAACAATGAGCGTTGCATTGCGGTTGTTGTAGTTCTTTGAATTCTAAAGTCATCATTATTCCTCAATTGGTATGGTTGTGTTTCCCCGACATACATATTTGCTCTATTATATATTGTGGTGCCATTCCAATTTTAATTTTTTGAATAAAGTTTATGGTATTTAATTTCAGTCTTTGTTTTTATATTTAGCCATTTTAGAGAGTCAAGCATAAAGTTTATCGGTGTATACCTGTTGTATTTCAATATAATGCGCATTGATTTATTTTGTAATTTTTGGAATCTATCAATTTGTTGACTCGTGCAGCATGAAAAAAGAATTGTTGAACCGAACTCAAAATGAGGTTTAATCATTGTGTTGTAGATTGTAATTGCTGTTAATGTATTTATTTGTTTTCTTAATCTTCTAAAGAAATTATTTTCTTGCAAATATAGTCAATATGACCTTTTAAATTTAAAGCATTGTCTAGTAAAAAGCCTAAGTATTTCATTTGATCTACTTTTTCTATCTCTTCATTATTGATTTTGAAGGTAATGTTGGTCTTAGTTTTAATTTCCATTATTTTAGTTTTATTCTCGTTTAGTTTAAGTTTATTCATCCGCAGTCATTTGTTTAAGTTTTCAATATCTTTACCGAGTCCTTCATAACATTGTTTATTTGTATTACCCTTAATATATATAAGTGTATCATCCGCATATAAAGTTATTTCGCAATGACATTACATTTGGCATATCATTTATATATATAATAAAAAGCAGCGCCCCCAAAATTGATCCCTGTGGTACTCCATATTCGTAATTAACTGTCCTGGATTTAATATTATTTACTTTTGTTATTTGTCTCCTATTCGTCAAATATGATTCAAACCATTTTAATTCAGTTCCTTGAATGCTGTACTTGTAAAGTTTCTGCAATAGTATACCTCTATCAATGGTTTCAAACGCTCGTTTAAAGTCTAGAAAAATTGCAACAATCCTTTTGTCTCTTTCCGATTTTTTCCACCTGTTTATAAGAAAATTAACTGCTGTTTCGCAAGAGAAATGTTTTCGGAAACCAGACTGATACGTAGATAATAAAGCGTTCGATTCCATATGTTGCTCCAATTGTTCATTTACTACTTTTTCCATTACTTTTTCACACGACTTCAAGGTATTAATTGGGCGAAATTCTTGACAAAGTTTTGTCTTAGCAATCTTCTCAATGGGTGTTATCATTGACTCTTTCCAATTATCAGGAAATATTCCTGTTCTTAGAGATTCATTTATTATATATATATATATATATATATATATATATATATATATATATATATATATATATATATATATATATATATATATATATATATATTTTTTTTTTTAATTATTAATTTTTTTAATTTAATTATTATTATTTTAATTATTATTATTTAATATAATTTTTAATTTATCCAGAGTTATAGCACTGAATTTAAATTTAATTCTTAGATGTCAATGGGTGTTATCATTGACTCTTTCCAATTATCAGGAAATATTCCTGTTCTTAGAGATTCATTTATTATATATATATATATATATATATATATATATATATATATATATATATATATATATATATATATATATATATATATATATATATACAATGATTTTTGCTGATAAAAATCAAACTAATAGGAAATAGTAAAGGAAAGCTTTTATTTGATTTTTATTATATATATATTAAGCTATTAAGAATAGAAAACAAAATTAAAATCCAGTAGCTGTAAGTAGAAAAAACTAAAAAGACTTTAATTTGTTAAAAAAAAGTTAGACAACCGAAACTCGAACGGCTACATAAATCTCTGAGAATATTACTTATTATAAAATTAATATTTTGTGGGCAGACCCTTGTTTTTTATAACCATTTGGAGTGTCTTGGGAATAGATTCGACCAATTTTTGGCAGTAATCGTCTGGTATTTTTTCCCATTCTTCTAATAAAACTCTTCTTAACTCAGATTTGCTGGAAACCGACTGATCCTGAAATTTTTTATTGAGATAATCCCACAAATTTTCAATAGGATTTATGTCGTGGCTCTGGTGTGGTGTTTCCATGACGTGTGGCACATTATATAGTTATCTTGGTAAAAGTACCAACCGTCATGCGGAGCAAACTTATTCACCTTTTTTGGTAAATTTTCTTTTAAAATGTTTAAATAAACATTTTGATCCATGATAGTATTAATAAAATGGAAAGATCTTGGACCTGATGCAGAAAATGAGCCCAGACAAGCACTGAACCACCCCCATGCTTTACTGTCGGTTTCAAGTTATTCAAACGTAATTTCTGATTTTGTCCGAGAACTTAGGAAGGGATATGCTTTTATTTTTCTGACATAAAAACGTTCTTTTGCCTCAGAAAATATTTGTTGTGGGCATTTTTTAGTCTATTGTGCACCGTTTTATTGACTTTAAAACGTTTTATTATGTCGTGCACAGTTACATGACTTCTGCCAACAATTTTTGAAAATTCGCGAACACTTTTTCCTTTTCTTGCATGCTCAATAATAAGCTCTCTTACTTCGATACTAGTTTGTCGCCGTTGTCTATCTTCTTGATTTTAGCTCTGTTTATTCTGTATAATTTTCGAAAACGGAACTAAAGGGTTTTCTCCTAAATATATAACTTATATCAGCGAAGCTGGCCGCATTGAAACTACAGAGTTGAGGTTATTAACCCATAAAAGTTACTGTCCGAATTTGGCTTGTGCAAGTCATTTTGACTTTCAAAGCGTTTTCAATTTCAGTTTTACGTACAATTATTAAATTACTGAGTTGGTTTTTCCTTTTGTACGTGGAAGATATACACAAATAAGAAAATAACTACATTTTTTTGAATAATTAAAATGTATGTTTTTATGCGATCGAAAATATTTTGATATAGTGTCCGAATTTGGGTTAGAGCCACTGTATATGTTTATTGCAGTTATTATATTTACTTTATTTCTTGTTCTTTTAAAAACCCAGTTTTTTTTTGTCAATCTTTTTATATATATAGTCTATGTGTTCTTTAAATTTCAATTCATTATCTATCATAAAACCGAGGTATTTAGTATGTTTTACTTTTTCTATTTCTTTATTATTTATTGTTATTTTTATATTACTATTCATATATAATTCCATTATTTTAGTTTTTAATTTAATTTAAGCTTATTAATTTCTAACCATTTTTCTGCATTTATAAATCATTTGTTAAATTTTGTTGACATGTTTGTTCAGTTTCGCCTTCAGTAAAAATTAACGTGTCGTCTGCATATAGAACAATTTTACATTTACTTAAAATATTTAGTAGTTCGTTATTATATATAATAAATAACAATGTTCCTAAGACGGATCCTTGGGAAACTCCATATTCGTTTAATGTTGCGGTTGATTTAATATTATTTACTTTCATTGTTTTCGCCGTTTCACTTAGGTAGGATTTAAACCACCTTATGTCATTGCCTTGTATACCATACATATAAAGTTTATTAAGAAGAATTTTTCGATCTATTGTTTCAAATGCCTTTTTGAATTCTAAAAATATTGCAAATATATTATTATTTTTTCTACATTTTTCCATTTGTTTATTAAATAATTAACAGCAACCTCACATGAGTATTTTCTACGAAATCCAGACATACTTTGAAAACAAATTATTCTTTTCCATATATTCTTCTAATTGCCACTTTACAACCTTTTGTCTTTTGTGTTGCACATACAGTTAGTTTAGCATTAGGGTCTCGTAAGCCGTTGACGAAGGCTTCGGTCTTGAGATGATCTATTAGTAGGGGATTTTCCCCTGGACATGTTAGTTGCACCAACCTCTCGATTTCCATTGCAAAGGCTTGTAATGATTCATTAGCCTTTTGCGTTCGGCACCTTAATTCCATAGGATACAGCTCTCGTTTAGGTTCATCGCCAAATTTACGCTGTAGAGCCACCATTAATTCGCTGTAATTGTTTCTGCAGCTGGCTGGCATGGTTTCTAGAATTTCCGCTGCAGCACCTCTTAAGGCCAAAATCAATTCCAGAGTCTTCTTTTCGTCGTCCCATCCGTTTCTGTTGGCTATAGTATTGAACTGAAATTTGAATACGGATAGGGGTGAGCTACCATCAAAGCAAGGTGTTTTTATCCTGCTGGAAACTTTGGGTATATTAGGCAATGGTTCTTATTTTTGGCACTGGAGACTTGATTTTCTTCTCCATTACAACAAATTTGTCGTCAACAGTCATTTCTAAATTTAACACTTCTTCGACGCCAGTTACTCTTTTACTGACCGTCTCATATATTTCCTGCAACTTCTCAGTTGTCGCTTCAGAAGTTTCTCGTATTTCGGCTCTACAGGTTTCTAGTAGTTCAATAGAAGTTTTCTCAAGTTTCGTTTCAATTTTTGCCAGAAAATTCTGGATTTGAGCTCTAGAAGTTTCTTGTGCCTCAGCTACTACATTAATTTTTTCCATAAGCTTTTCATTATCAGCTCTAGAAGATTCTTTTACCTGCGCCAACAGCTTTTCGTTATCAGCTCTAGAAGTTCCTTTAAGTTTCTGGCTTGAAAGTTCTGGTTTTGAACTTGCATCTGTCTCATCATGGCTGCAAGCATTGTATTGACGGCCAAACTGTTTGGTTGCAGCAGCACTTATCTCAGGATCATTTGCATCATAAAATTCGTAAGTATCTATGTCTATACCACGTCTCTGAAATTTCTCTAACAGACGTTTTTGTAGTTCGGTTTTATTGTCGGTTGTTGACAGCTCCAATTTATTTAATTCCCGTTTGATCCTGCCCACTTTTAATTCGTGGAATTTAATTTTTACTCCGTTTGATTATTTATTTTATTTTTAATTATTTTATTTTCATATACGTAATCCCACTTCTGACACCAATGTTACGTTTTAATTGCATTTAAAATAAAATAAATACCGTTTTATTTTGTTGTTTTACTGTTATATTTTTATTTACTACACAACAACTTTTATACAGTTTACAACAACTTAATATTCGCTTATACAACACTTTTTATTGCCGCTTTCACACGTCTTTATCTTACGATAGCCAAACGATAACTAACTGTCATGTACTTTAGTTTACTTTACTTTATCCAAATATCCTGCTTTTACACAGTTTATCTTAAACTAATTAATCATGTGGATACTTATTCTATGCGTAAATGATACTTATCAACTAAAACTTAAAATACTGTAGAATAGCCGCAATCTATCACCAAAACAAATAACCCTTATACAATATTCCGCAAAAAATGGAAAAACGGAAACACTTATATACTTAAAACTAACTTAAAACATTACTTACAACTAATTAACAACAACAGGGCACAAATATTCACCTCACTGGGCAGTGTTATACACCAGGCTGTCCAAATCCAGGGTATTGACCCTCCTGTGATAAAATAGCAGGCCCTCGTTGCCATAGAGCAGCCCCTCGTCCCTCAACGGCAGGAGATCTACAGGCGACAGGTATCCGCGCACCCTCAGGGTCTCCATATCACCTCCTCTCGAAGCAGCTGGTCACCATCTTATTTTCTAGGGGGACGATCATTCCAAAAATGCCTGCGCAGTCCTCATAAGAGGACTAAATGACCCGACAATATGGTCTCGGGAACGAACCATCGGGGAACTGGCGAGCCCTCAATCCAAGACAAGCCGACATAACTGACATGTAGGTAAGACAGCCCTTTATATACCTAATTGCCTGCATTTTAGAAGGTTCAGGAAATATCTACCATTTTCTATTTCCATATCCGCTAATTCAAATGTAACGTAAAGATAGTCGATGTAGCAGTGCTGCCAAATTGACATATACCAAAATCCCACAATGCAGTGTTGTATTTTTATTTTCGTAACAATATTAATATCTAGGAATTTTTATTTCATAATCTACTAACTTCACTTTGAATTGCATCCAATTTTTTCACGTTCTTCGATATTTTCACTCTGGATTACAAGTGTACCGTTTTTTCTTTTTTTTTCACATTAGTAATTTTAAAATTAAGTGGGTCAACTTTTTTATTAAATCAGCTTTTGTTTTCTCTACACTTTGTTTTTCGTTTGGTTTAATAATTAAGGGGACATTTTTTTAAAGATCTGGCATCATCACACTATTTTTTAAAGTTTGCGCATATGACATTTTTGTTGTTTTTTCGTTCGTGTTTTTTATAACTTTTTTATTTCGTTGCACATTTTAACATTGTTCTTTTATATTTCAATACAAACTTTTAACATCTTGAACATTTTTCTCACAAAGTTTCTGTATAAATTCTAGCTTTTGTAATCTTTCATCATAACGACTTTCTATTGCTTCTAAAAAGGCCTTTATTTCACATTCATTTTGTTCTAACGATCTTTCAAATTCTTGTTTGTAGTCTAATAGCAAGCGTTTATTTTCATTCACACTAACTTGAACTTCCCTAATTACAAGGTCAACATTTTGGATATATAGCATACAGTCATTGCAAATATACCGCGCAAAATATTCTTCATCTATAATTTTTGCCGAATATTGTTCTATACCGGCACATTTCTTGGTAAAATGATATGTTTTACCACAAACTCCTTCGCATCGAATGCCACTTTCGCCTCTAATTGCAGACTTGCATTTACTGCACTGTCATAACAGAGTTGCCATCTCAAAGATTTCACAAAATTCTATTACACTGCAATTTGGTGATCTGTAAACCGCCATAACTATAAATTGTGTATTACAATAACTTAATATACAAGCATATTTATCCAATATTTAAAATCCTTAAATTTTAAAAAAAAAATATTTCTAATTGTTTTTTATAATAAATACATACTCCGCCGGTTCTTTTCGAAATTGAGAAATTATTTGTGCGTATCCATTTAATGCTGTTTCATTTTCATCAATATCATTTGTTATGAGTTTCTGATAATATTATAAATTCATGTTGTTCATTTAATGCAATAATATCTAGTTGATTAAAGTTATTTAGTAAACCTTGTACATTAGTGTATATTCCACGCCATTTCTTTAGTTGTTAGAAATTAATCCTATTTGTTTCTTCTTGTTATTCAGCTTATTTTGATACACATGACATTGTTGAGTCTAGACCCAGATTTAATTTCTGATTTACACTTATACAGTTTATACATTTCTTTATAACTACATTATTATTACATTCATTTCATTTTCTGTGGTCTCCATGACATTTCATATGTATTTATTTTTACATTCGCTTGATTTATGGTTGCACCCCTGACACTTGAAATATAGTATAACATCTGTACCATCGAAAACCCTGCATCTTTCCCAACTAATATTAATTCTCTTTTCCTTTATTATTTCATGATGTGATGCATTATCTATTTTTACCTTTGCGTTATAAACTGTTCTATTATGTCTTTTCAATTCATAAATTTTTATGATGCTCTATTCACTTTCTCGTAATATTATTTTATTTTATTTTATTTTTATTTTTTAATTTATACATCAATTCAATTTCAATATATATAAAAGTCATGTCCGTTATATAAATTTTCATATCAATAGGGTGTGAAACTTTTATTTCATAGCCTTCACTTTCTTTTTCTTCATCATTTTCAGTTTGTATTACCAAAGTTCAATTTTTCCTGTTTTCTACATTTGATATTTTTAAATTTACAAGATCAACTTTACTATTTAATTTTTCCTTGATTTTCTTTACATTTTGCCTTTCCTTTTGTTTAATTATAAGTGGAACTTTTTTCTTTGGATCTGCATATTTATCGTTGCATATTTTTATATTATTGTTTTCAATGCATTTACATATTTCATTATTTTTATTCTCAAATGAATACATTTTAAAGATATACAACACAAAGGCTCCCAGCATCTCGGAAAGGGTTACTCTAGTTGTTTTATAAATGAATTTACTTGACTTATGTGATTGCTTTTATACCAAATACTTTATTTGTGTCGAAATATTTTTTGTTTTCGTTTATTTTTTAATAAAGCATTCCATAAAATAAACATTTTAATTGTTAACTTTGTTCCGCTAAAATTTAGGAATTCCCCAATATCTTGCAATTTTTAAAGTTTGTTTCGCTTTTTTGAAAAATAAAACTGACAACCCTGCACCTCCAACTGTCGGTTACTGAACTTCTGAATCTGAAGTAATTCATGGTGAGCAGAGGGCTTGGCAGGAATACGAGTAGTGTTAACGCCAGTATTAAGCTCTAATGTTTAGCGTAACATCTGCAGCCATCTTCCGTGGGTTGGTTTTTTTATATGACGGTCTTGGCGGGCAGTGGGTTAACGTGGATCCACTTCCTAATATTCTCTTCGCATTATTTCTTTCACAATATCTCGATGCAATTCGGCAAACCATTAATTTGTTTATATCAAATTTATTTCATTAATTTACCTGACAGCTGTTTCTATTATTAAATTAACAATTGACATTTTTTAATTAAGCTTTAGTGTGCCGCCCCAGAGATTGAGCTTCTAGCAACAAAAACAATAGTAGGTGACTAACAATTGAAATTTTTTAATTAAACTTTAGTGTGCCGCCCCAGAGATTGAGCTTCTAGCACCAGAAATAATAGTAGGTGACTCAGAGGTTCAACTTTCTCTGTCAAGTTATGTATTAAGACTCCACTAAGATTCTTCTGTCCTGCGCCATATAACGTATCTGTCACCAGGAAAGACCTTTGTCCAGTGCTCAGCCTCCACTGATCTGCGCCAGGCGATTCTCTGGCGGCACACATTACGCTTGCCCTGAGGGTTCCACTGAGGCTGGTTTTTGCAATGTCCTCAATGTTTTTGCGGAGGGTATGGCCGATCCATGTCCATTGCCTTTTACGAATTTCCTTCGGAATTGGTCTCTGGTTGCTAATTAATAACAATTCGTTATTAGATATGCGTTTGTGCCAGAATATTTTATTTATCTTTCTCAGACATTTATTTATTTATAAACACCTGCAATTTCGCTGTATCGGTGTTATGTTTCGCAACCATATAGAACAGACAGAATGAAATTGTATTGTATTTAGAAGGAAGTGTGTGAATTTTGTAAAGGATAATGATAATTAGAATGTTATTTTTGTTTTTTAATTTTTATTTTGAAATTTTTGAATTTTGGAATGTTAATATGATTTTAAGAGTATTATAAATCCTAATAAATAAATAAATACAAAATAAGTAGATTTTACGCAAGCGTTAAGTATTCTCATTTGGACTCGCTTCCGCACCACCGTCCTTTCCAATAATGCTTCCGAGATACGTAAAGTGAACAACGTCTTCAATTGCCACTCCATTTAGGGTCAAGGGGGGGAAGTTCATTGTTACAATCCTCATAGATTTTGTCTTCGAAACGTTTTTCTCAGCCAAAAGCGGAACAGTATTGCAAATTTCCGGCGGAATTATATCGGCACCTGCTGCTTTTCCACTCTTGAATCTTGAAATCACATTGTTTTTTCGGCGGGTGTTCTATTATCTGTGTTGTTTCCTTAATAATTTGTGTTTTATGCTTCGTCTTATCGGGTCTGCAAGCAACCTCCAACTAACGCTGCACATTGGGGTATCTGGCTTATTTCCCGTTCTTGCACAGTGGACTGCAAGTGCTGTTTTTTGATCTAAAGGTTTATCACTTGCCTTCAAATCTGATTTGTAGGAACATACCCTTGTCTTCAACTTAGTCCCTGTAGTACCAATATACACCTTCTGACATCTGTCAACGTTGGTGCGTTATTTACAAAAACTAACATTTTTTGTAAATAGTAAAATACGAGAAATCGCTAGTCTTTTATATAACTTTTAACATATTTATTCAATTTTACTTCTAAAAGAAATTCAATCAAAAATAATGAAAAAAATTATGTGTACGTATGTATTCGGTCGGCATCCTTTCTCTATGGCGTTTGTGTTTTAAATCATTTAACAAAACTATGACGTAATCAATTGTGTGCTTTATTGCAGAGTCGCATATTCAGGGTTTGGCTATGTTGTTGCTGACACATCTATCAGTGTCGTCACCCCCACACGTGATCTTATATACTACATTGTATTCGTTCATAACGTCCAGTTTTGATTTCATGTTTCTAAAGAATTTTCTATTAGTATTATTCGTTCTCATTACCAAAATGTATTTATCTCCATCATATATCTCCGAATATTTAAACCTTACAGATAACCTGAGATATAAGCTATTGATGCATAGATCTTGTCAGTGTTTTCCGTCAATACCTTATGCTAAGTCTCGTCTTTTCACTATCACATTGTCAAGCATTCATCGGGAAATTTTTTCTCAATATGCTGTAGATCTTCCGTTTGTTGTTCATGTGACAACTAGAGCTACTAATATCGAGTATCCTGTTTATGAAATTCATCGCAGTGTTGATAATTAAATTCTTAGGGTGTTTCGAATAAAAATTTATCAATTTTCCCGATGCCATAGGTTTTTGGTACCAGTCAAGTTTGAGAGAATTCCCCTCTCTGTCAATAAGAGTGTCCAAATATGGTAATTTATTATCGGATTCTGTCTCTATTGTAAACTGGATTTGTCTATTTAGGGTCTCCAACGTTATATGCACCTCAATTTTCTTTACAATGGCAAAGAGATTATCCACATATTTCATAAGCCTTCTTGGTTTTATATTTATCTTTTCCATCGTGATGTTTAGAAGTTGCAGGTGTATCCGTAATGCAGGTGATCCCATGGGCATCCCCTTATTTTGTTGGTAATAATATTCATTAAATTTAAAATAGCGGCAGTCTTTAATACAAAAGGTTAGTATCTTCATACATATATCTTTCAGTATGTTAGTGTGTTCCTCAAGAGTACTCCATTTTTCTTCTGTAAGCTTTATAGCTAAATTTACTGGAATGCTGGGAAATAATGATATTACATCAAAAGAAACCAATATTTCATCATCATCAATTATAGTATTATCTATCCTGGACCTAAATTCTCTAGTGTCTTTTAGGTTATATAAGGAATCCTTAGTCAAATTTTTCAAAATATTCGTCAGGTCCTTGGATAGAACATATGAGGATGATTTTATCGATGAGCATATTGGTCTTAATGGCATATTTTCTTTATGTATCTTTGATAGTTGTCAGCTTATTCTTAATATTTAACATTTTTAAATTTAGTCTGTATAGTTTCTCCATCAATTTATTATTGTTAGTTTGTATGTAAAGTGTATGTTGGATCTCTCTTCATCCGTCGATACGTGCATATATCTGATATAATTTTTTTCATCTTTATATTATAATCAGATCTGTCCCTTGCAACCGTTTTTTTCCTTATCAGAATTTAGTATGATCATGTTCAAGTTTTCAGTTAAATATTTTCTTGTTGAACTCAAAAGCAGCTATCACAACATGAGTATTTTTCTTTTTAAAACATAGTGTCAATGATTTTCAAGGCATTTGTAGAGAAATAACTTAAACAATATTTTGAATTGTAAATATACCATTAATAATAGCCAAATAATTTCTCTTTTACTTTTTCAAATATCAAGTTGTATTACTAGAGGAAGCTTTCATATAGGCAAGATATTTAATAACAACCATCAAACTGTCTTCAAATAGGCAACAGGTAACCGATTCTGAAAAATTAACCCTAACTCAGGATCAACAGTCATCTACAAGTGATCAGCATATATTATATACACCGGTTTTCTACATCTCGGGTAAATAGTAAAAAATATGTGTTAATAATTTTTAACAAAATTTTCTATATATATATATATATATATATATATATATATAATATATTTCTATATATATATAATATATATATATATATATATATATATATATATATATATATATATATATATATATATATATATATAATAAATATACATATATGTTTGTATATATATAATAAATATACATACATATATATATATATATATATATATATATATATATATATATATATATATATATATATATATATATTAATAATTCTTATTATAATTTTTAAGGGAACGGTGGTTATGTAGCAGCACCGTCTGCGGGTTATACATTACCGCAACAGAGTGGGTTGCAACAGCCAATTGTTAGTGCAGCAGTCTCGAACTCTGCTGCAGCAACACAACCCCCAATTCAACTCATACACGGCGGCGTACAGCCAACTGTTACATCTGGACAACAGCCTGAATTATATAAAATGCAGCCTCAATCGTCTCAAAATATTGTAAGTTCAGTTTATAATTTATATACGAAATAAACATATTTATATATTGGTTTTTTTGTTCTTTAGTTTTTAGACTATGTCTTGATAAAAAACGGACTTACATACAAAATCTCATTTACCAAATTAACTTTTTGTTTCGTTAGCTTTATTTTTATTTTTTGTATTTTTTTTTTTTAATTTTTAAATGTAGTAAGAACTTATGATTTTGTTTATGTTAACTTATTTTCTAATTAAGTTTTTTTCATAAATTTTATTTGTACAAAATTAATTTTTACACGTTACGATTTGGCCTAAGCGCTAAGGAGGCAATAGAAGCATGTTTTGCAAAAGTATTAATTAACAATTATACAAATAAAATTAAAATTAAAGAAATTCATACTATCAATACAACTAACATTAAAAATAACATTATAAAACTACGTTAGAAGTGCTTCTATTCTATTTAATAAATATTCATTATAAGAACTTTTGAAAATAAATGCTTTTAAAGCTGCAGGCAAATTATTAAATTTAACTCCACCAATATAATCTGTTCGCTATTTGTTGTCTCTAATCAGCATCTAGGTATTCTAAAATTTGTTCTATTTCTCGTATTGAAATTTTTCTGATTCTGTATGAGTGGTGTAATATGCACATTAAAGGTGTTTTTATCTGTGTAGCCAAATTTAAGTGTTTTGATTCCAGTTCTCCTGGTAGATTTTTGTTCCTTTATATTAAAAAAGTGAATTTTTATTATTTTTTTAATTTGAAACCAGCACTCAGGGGTTGACCCCTACTTAAGCAGTGCATTGCGCTGGTATTAGGAAAATAGATTATTGGGAGGTGGATAGAGGGAGTAGT
Source organism: Wohlfahrtia magnifica (assembly GCA_023159175.1). Taxonomy (NCBI): domain Eukaryota; kingdom Metazoa; phylum Arthropoda; class Insecta; order Diptera; family Sarcophagidae; genus Wohlfahrtia; species Wohlfahrtia magnifica. The sequence goes on along the minus strand of JAKWBJ010000319.1, from coordinate 21,035 downwards.
GTTTATTACGTTTGATTTGAATTTATCCATATCGTAAGTGATAGGAAAAACTTTCGCTCGAAGACTATTCCACAAACGAACTGTGCGACTGAAGAAAGAATTCTCCCTATAACGCGTTGTGCGATTCATTGGGCAATCAACTACAAGGGGATGACCTCTACGGGAAAAACGAGTATTACAAGAAAATATGTGATTATCAGGAATTAAATCCTTTATTTCGTCAGAACACGTTCTGTTATAGTACCGATGGAACAATGAAACGCACGCCACATTGCGACGATGCTCTAACGAATCAATAGAGTTGGCTACCCTACCGTCATTAATAAGTATCTTCCCCCTCTCCTACACGGTCGAGAAACTCCAAAATAGACTGAAGCACCGGCCCATACATCAGAGTTGTATTCCATCTTGGGTCGGATATAAGGTGTGCTTCAAAATCATAAGGTCACCTTAATATTTGCTCAATTCATCCAAACTATAAAGTGTTATGTATTGTCACCTTACTAAAAAATTCTACGTTCAAACAAGTGAATAATAAGCCGGTTTTGCTCTTAGAGATGTACCATTATATTATGTTTATTTATATTTATGTAAATAAGTGCAAAATTCAATGCGTCAAAATGATAATGTCAGTGATCAATAAGCAATTAATCTAATCAAAAGGTATCACAATTGTTATTTTTTTTTTTTTTTTTTTTTTTTTGTAATAATTTATAATTTAAATAATATCTGCGCGGTATGGGTCACGGAAAACTTTTGTCACCTTATGAACGAGGACAAATTGTGCCACTTCATGAGCAGGGATTGAGTATGTGTGGAATGACGAAAAAACTGGGACGATCTTTGTGTGTTGTGCAAAATTTTCTCAAAAACAGAGAAAATTATGGAAAATTAAAAAGCATGTGTCGTCCGAAGGTCCTGACTGTCCGTAAAACTCGCCTAATTTTACGAAAGGCCTCGAATTCTATGAAAAGCGCGATAACAATAAAAGAGGAATTTAAATTACAAGCTTCAAAAAGCACAATTCTAAGAGCAAAATTTAAAAAAAAATTCCCTGTCTGACTAAGCAGCATAAGATTAAGCGTAAGGAGTTTGCGAAAAACAACATGGCAACTAATTGGCATCAGGTGAACATATTTTTAAAAAGGTTATAAGATATTCCATACGTTTTTGGGTTTGTAGGTAATTTTTTCTGATGAGAAAAAATTTAACCTGGATGGACCAGATGGTTTCAATTGCTATTGGCGAGATATAAGGAAGGAGCCCTTGTTTTTTTCCAAACGGAATTTCGGCGGTGACAGTTTGATGATTTGGACTGGCTTTAGCTCACATGGTACCCTGGAACTCTACTTTCCTTCCACTAGAATGGATAGTTTAGAGTACCAGGTGCCCGTTTAGACCAAAATGTTGACAAAACTTTCACTTTTCAACAAGATAGCGCAACAATTCATGTCAACAAGTCGACCAGACAATGGTTTAAGGAGCACAATATTAAAGTACTTGATTGATCAGTACGTTCCCCCGACTTAATCCCATGGAAAAATTGTGGGGACTGCTTGTGCGGACAAAAGATGAATTAAAAGTGGCAATCTGGAACAGCTGGCGCGAAATCCGCTCCAACGTTTTGGACAAAGATTTCCCACGACCCATATCGTGCAGATATTATTTAAATTATAAATTATTACAAAAAAAAAAAATAACAATTGTTATACCTTCTGATTGGATTAATTGCTTATTAATCACTGACCTTATCATTTTGACGCATTGAATTTTGCACTTATTTACATAAATTTAAATAAACATTATTATTATTATCTTTTTTTATTAGTATTAATAATACTTTGAATTTACATTTACAAATAGTTTAAATAACAAATTTTGGCTTTAAAATACATTGTTTTTAACAAAAAGTATAACATTTTTTCGAAATATATTTGGATTGCTTTCATTTTTAACGCCACTGGGTAATCTGTTGAAGAGCTGTAGTGCTTTGTAAAACAATGAGCGTTGCATTGCGGTTGTTGTAGTTCTTTGAATTCTAAAGTCATCATTATTCCTCAATTGGTATGATTGTTTCCCCGACATACATTATTTGCTCTATTATATATTGTGGTGCCATTCTAATTTTAATTTTTTGAATAAAGCTTATGGTATTTAATTTCAGTCTTTATTTTATATCCATCCATTTTAGAGAGTTAAGCATAAAGTTTATCGATGTATACCTGTCGTAGTCAATATGGCCTTTTAAATTTAAAGTATTGTCTATTACAAAGCCCAAGTATTTCATTTGATTTACTATTTCTATTTCTTCATTATTGATTTTGAAGGTACTGTTGGTCTTAGTTTCAATTTCTGTTATTTTAGTTTTATTCTCGTTTAGTTTAAGTTTATTCATCCGCAGCCATTTGTTTAACTTTTCAATATCTTTACCGAGTCCTTCATAACATTGTTTATTTGTATTACCCTCAATATATATAAGTGTATCATCCGCATATAAAGTTATACCACAATGACTTATTATATTTGGCATATCATATATATATATATATAATAAAAAGCAATGCCCCCAAAAATGATCCCTGTGGTACTCCATATTCGTTATTAACTGTCCTGGATTTAATATTATTTACTTCTGTTTGTCTCCTATTCGTCAAATATAATTTAAACCATTTTAATTCAGTTCCTTGAATGCCGTACTTGTAAAGTTTCTGCAGTAGTATGCCTATCAATTGTTTCAAACGCTCGTTTAAAGTCTAGTAAAATTGCAACAATCCTTTTGTCTCTCCGATTTTTTCCACCTGTTTATAAGAAAATTAACTGCTGTCTCACAAGAGAAATGTTTTCGGAAACCAGACTGATACTTAAATAATAAAGCGTTGGATTCCATATATTTCTCCAATTGTTCCTTTACTACTTTTTCCATTACTTTTTCACACGTCTTCAAGGTATTAATTGGGCGAAATTCTTCACAAAGTTTTGTCTTAACAATCTTCTCACCGGTTGTTATCATTGACTCTTTCCAATTATCAGGAAATATTCCTGTTCTTAGTTATTCATTTATTATATCCAGCATCGTTCTTCCTATCACATTCCAATTATTAAGTATAATTTTAATTGATATTTTGTTGTAGTCCGCCTTATTCTTTAAATTTTTACATATAATTCTTAGTTTATCCAGAGTTATAGCAGTGAATTTAAATTTAGAGTTTATCACAGGAATTCGGTTTGAGTATTGCACGTAAGGTATCGTATCTCTTATAGATCTTATACTATCAACAAAAAATTCGTTAAATTTATCAGCCATCTGCAAATTTTCCTTATATTATATTTGGTTAAATATCACAGATTGATTTGTATTTTGGTTTTTCTTAAGTATTAGATTCTTTATCTCTCTCCACATATCCTTTTGATCTTTAGCATTAATTATTTTGTTATAAAATTTCTCTTTTCATTTTTAATTTTCACCTTATATAAATTTCGAATGACTTTGTAGTTATTTCATGCTTCGTTACTATTATCTATTTTCGCTATTTGGTATTTATTAATTTTTTCTCTTTTTATTTGCCTTAGTTCATTGTTAAACCATTCATTTTTTCATTGATAGTTCTTTTAATAGTCATACTTTCAACTACATTCCCTAAATATCCGTCAAAGACGTAAACTTTGTTATTAAGGTCCTCATTTTCACTTATTTTTCTTATACCTTCAATTTCTCTATCATATTGGGTGCTGTTGTGTTTAAATATTTTAACTTCCTTATTCCTTTTACCGACTTCTATGTACTTATCGCAGTCATTAATTATTATATCAATTGATTCATGATCAGCAATTTTATTCGAGTCATTAATTTTGGCTGTTATGTTTCTATTATTCGTAATTATATAATCAATAATGGTTTTTGAACTTCCTGTTATCCGTTTAAATTCTGTCATTATTTGCCTAAGGTCATTATCATTTATTATGCGTTCTATTTTGTCCTTGTAAAAGCCATTTTTGCTCCAATCTATATTAAACTCGCCTGCTATTATTATATCACAGTCTGCATCGTTTATATTCTCCAAAATTTCCTCAAATGCTGCAATAAACTCTGTCTCTGCGCTACTTGGTGATCTATATACAGCCGTAATTATACACATGTAGTTTTCATATTTAGCGATGCATGCAGTTATCAAAATTTTGGAGCTAATAACTTTTTCGACTACTGTTCTCACATCCTTTTTTTTATTTTTTTAATAAACTATTATGCCTCCAGTTCTTGTTGAATTTGATAGAGTTGTATATTGATTGTAATTTTCTATTTGTATATCTTGTTCCTCTATATCTTCTGTTAAATGAGTTTCCGGAAAAATAAATTCTGGTTTTTCCATTTCCGTAATTATCTCTAGCTGATTAAAGTTGTTAAGTAACCCTTGTATATTGGTATAAATGCCGTATATATGCCTTGATTGTTAGGCTGTTAATCCTATTCTTCCTTTTTTAGCATTTAACTTGTTCTGATATGCCGGACATTCTCTGTTTGCTGTTACATGATTTTCATCTAAGCCCAAATTTAACCTTTTATTAATTCTAACACAATTAATACATTTATTCATTACTTCCCTGTTGCATTCCTTTGATTTGTGTTCTGACGACTTATGGTTATACCCTCTACATTTAAAGCATTGTATAATATCAGTGCCATCATATATTTTACATTTTTCCCATCCAATGTTAACTTTTTGTACGGTCATTATTTGCATATACGATCCGTTATCAATTTTTATTTTTGCATTGTAAAAAGTGCAACCATTTCTTTTATATTCAAACAATTAATTCACTATTTTTTAAAATATCATTGTTTTTTTTTTTAATATATCAATGATTTCATTTTCCGAAAACTTAAATCACATTCCTGTTACTGCTATTTTCATTTCCGGTTGATTTGGTACTTTTATTTCGTATTTTCCACTCATTTCGTTTTGTACTGCTTCTTTTAGTTTTTCTCTCTCTTCATTGCTTTCACTTTGGATAACAACAGCTCCATATTTTCTCTCTTCAACATTTACAATTTTCAAATTGGTTGGATTTACCTTTCTATTGAGATCATCTTTTGTTTTGTCTATACCTTGTTTTTCCTTTGGCTTACTTATCAGCGGGTTTTGTTTATTCTTATCTGGCATCACCGTTTTATTTTTTAATGTATCTCCAAATGATAGCTTACTGGTTGCTCTGACATTTTTCTCCGTTAAAGCTTTTTTTATTTCATCACACATCATTTTGTTATTTACTTTAATTGTATCACACATCTTTCTGTTTTTGTTTTCATGTTCATTTATTGTTGTGTATAGATTTTTAACTTCTTTTATATATTTGGCACAGTATTTTTGTGCTTCATCTATCTTTTTAAGCCTTTCTTCATATTTTCTCTCAATCGCTTGTAACAGTTGTTTTATTTCACAATCGTTTTGTTTTAGTGCTGTTTCAAATTCGCCTTTATATGTTAGTAAGTTTCTTTATTTTTTATTACACTGCTCTGAATTTCTGCAAGCGCCAAATCCACGTTATGGATATATTGCAGGCAGTCATCACACATAAAGCGTATGTAGCCACCGGAGTCCAATATGCCAATAGAGTATTGATCCACTCCCGAGCATCTTTTAGCACGGTGAAACACTTTTTTGCATACACCTGCACACATTATGCCTAACTCCGCGTATTGCAATTTTACAATGATGGCATTCGGCCATCTTTGCAATCTTTATTTTCAAATATTTTCTATTTAGTCTAGTCTTATTCTTATTTTCTCTTTTATATTAACTTTTATTAATTATTCTTATAAGATTTTTAAATAGTCGTGCCTATTTTTAAATCCAATATTCTATTATTTTTCAAAATTTCCTTAGAGCTTTATTTTACACACCCGTTTCTGACAACTTTTTGCTGATAAAAATCAAACTAATAGGAAATAGTAAAGGAAAGCTTTTATTTGATTTTTATTATATATATATTAAGCTATTAAGAATAGAAAACAAAATTAAAATCCATTAGCTGTAAGTAGAAAAAACTAAAAAGACTTTAATTTGTTAAAAAAAAAGTTAGACAACCGAAACTCGAACGGCTACATAAATCTCTGAGAATATTACTTAGTATAAAATTAATATTTTGTGGGCAGACCCTTGTTTTTTATAACCATTTGGAGTGTCTTGGGAATAGATTCGACCAATTTTTGGCAGTAATCTGGTATTTTTTCCCATTCTTCTAAGGAAAGCTTTTGTTTGAAGTCCAAACGCGGGAAGAGAGGTTACTATATCTGGCTTCGACTCTTTCTGACTCAATTTCGAGTATCCTTGCGAATTGCACGAACAGTGAAATTGTTGTTGCTGGTGATTTCAATGTTCGCAATTCGTCTTGGTTACGCCATTCTGGCCGCACAACTCTGAAGGCCATACGTTGAGCTATTTGCCGCGCATAATCACCTTGCGCAACTAGTGAATGAACCTACACATATATCGTGTATAGATGGACATCAAAATAACACCCTCGACCTTTTCCCCACTTCACACCCTGAAAAGTATAGTTTATGTTCTTGCACCTCTCGGTAACTCAGATCATTGTACCATTTCTGCCTTTTTCTCGTTCTTCGCCCTTCATGACGTCACACGTACAGCTAAGAGACACTGTTTTTGTCTACGAAAAAGCACGTTGGGTTGAGCTCAATGATTTCTGTAGGCATTTTAATTGGAAACTTTATTTCCCTGACTCAAATGTTGATGCCATGGCAGAGACGGTCGTTAGAATAATAAAGCTGGGGATGGATATGTTTATTCCATCTAAACAGATTTCGATTAAATCAAGAAATAAATCTTGGTTCAATCAAACTAAACTGGTTGTCAGATCTAAAGAGGAAGCATTCAGGAATTTGCGCAATAATAAATGCGACCTTACTGATTCGCTACGCAAACAGGCGAGATCTTCGTGTGCCGCAAAACTTAGGCGTGAAAAAGCTCTTTACGATCAGCGCCTTCGTGCTAAAGTTCTTACTTTTCCTAGGGAAAGTAAAGTTCTTACTTTTCCTAGGGAAAGTAAGAGCTTTTGGTCATTCGTTAAAAGACTTTTGGGAATAGCGCTAGTTCGATTCCAGGTCTTTTAAAGAATGACCAAGCATTCACGAACCCGGTTGATAAGGCAAACCTTTTGGCTGAATTATTTGCAAGTAATTCTCGCTTGCAGGACAGCCTCCAACCACTGCCCGCATTCGAAAGCAATTCAGTGACTATGCCTAGTATATACTTTCGAGCCCGTGCTGTAAAAACGGTTCCTGCAAATCTCAACGTTAACAAGACTTCTGGGCCGGATGGCATACCAGCATTGGTCCTGAAGCAGTGCCCTTTTCAGTACGCCATATCGCGCCTGTATTTTTCCATCTTGCTGGAAGGTTGCTAATGTAACTCCAATACCTAAAAAGCGTGAGGCTACCGCCCAATAGCAGTCTGTTCAGCACTTTCCAAGGTTATGGAGAGTATGGTGAATCACCACCTTGTGAAATATTTAGAATCCAACAATTTGCTAAGCGATCGTCAATACAGCTTCCGTAAGGGCCGTTCAACTGGCGACCTGCTGGCGGTACTTTCCGAAAGGTGGAACAAATCCATTCATGGGTTTGGTGAGAGAAAAGTTGTGGCTTTAGATATTTCCAAGGCGTTTGATAGAGTTTGGCATGATGCGCTAGTATCGAAACTTACTGCCGTTGGTGTTGGTAGTCATTTCTCTCGATTTATATCGAGCTTTCTCAGAAGATCACTCTATAAGAGTGGTTATAGATGGGATCTCATCCGACGAGTTGAGGATAAATTCAGGGGTACCGCAAGGCTCTGTTCTTTTTTCCAACTCTATTTCTAATATTTTTTATCGACTTTCTTCTTCTCACTTCCAATCCTATCTATTCTTTCGCAGACGACAGCAACATTTGTCATTTATATTCTTTTGATCGTAGGCCGAGCCTTTTGGAGATTGGGGCGAAAAGGCGAAATATGAATGACACACTTACAAGTGACTCGACGAAAATCTCCGAGTGGGGTCGTGCGAATCGGGTCAATTTTAATGCGCGTGAGACCCACTGTTTTTTTCTGACACACAGACGTGGTGGTGTGGTGTCGTCTGTAACTATGGGTAATGTAGATATTGAGGAGTCAGATGCTCTTGATGTTCTGGGCATGAGGATTCATTGTAATGTCCGTTGGAACGATCACATTTTCCGGGTGTCGAAATAAGCATTCAAGTGCCCCGGTTTTTTAAGACGGTGCAAGAAATACGTGACTCCATCTGACCTTCTCAATATTTACAGGACCTAAGGTGTGCTTCAAAATAATAAGGTCACCTTAATATTTGCTCAATTCATCCAAACTATAAAATGTTATGTATTGTCATCTTATTAAAAAATTCTACGTTCAAATAAGTGAATAATAAGCCGGTTTTTCTTTTAGATATGTATCAATATATTATGTTTATTTAAATTTATGTAAATAAGTGCAAAATTCATTATAAATTATTTAAAAAAAATAACAATTGTGATGGTAGTGTAGCTAACTCTATTGATTCCTTAGAGCATCGTCGCAATGTGGCGTGTGTTTCATTGTTCTATCGGTACTATAACGGAATGTGTTCTAATGAAATAAAGGATTTGATTCCGCATAATCATATATTTTCTCGCAGTACTCGTTTTTCCCGTAGAGCACATCCCTTTGTAGTTGATTGTCCGATGAATCGCACAACGCATTATAAAAAGAATTCGTTCTTTAGCCACACCGTTGGTTTATGAAACGATCTTCCTCAGAAATTTTTCCTGTCACTTACGATATAGATCGGTTCAAATCAAACGTCCACAAACACTACTCCCCCTGTCCTCCTTCTCACAACCTATTTTCCTAATACCAGCACAATGTACTGCATAAGTAGGGGTCATCCCCTGAGTGCTGGCTTTAAGATTAAAAAAAGCCATATCGACACCATCCATGCAACCAGGACGTCCTTTTTGTCTAGAAACAGTCTATCTTCTACAATCCGAACTTTGTCTAGCGCTTCTGATTTTCAAGAAATGTTTCAGCAGCTTGCTTTTGATCTTTTCTCAGGAACGTTTTTTTTTTTTTAATATTTTTCCACTTCGTATAATTTTAATAATATGTCAACACACTTATGCTCTTCTCGAGTCGGTATACGTGCTTGATGCCAAAATATTTGAACGGAATCAATTGCCAATTTTACGCTTTCCTTTGCTAAAACAAACGAAGCGAATATTGTAACATAGGATTTGCAAGACCTGACAATGACAAATTATTTTATTACACTGTTAATAACTCGATTTACTTAGATCAATACTTACATAACAAAATAAGCCGTCAATTAACTCGCAGTTTTTACAACAATGGTATTTGGCGTTATAGCGATGATATATGCAAAAGTGTCTCATTATCAGCATCGACCGTCGCTGAGGAATACACAGTTTGTAAAAAATGTCTCGTTATCATCAGCGACTAACGCTAAGGAACATACAAGTTCTAGGAATAATTCACACAAAGAGTAGTATTCTAAAATAATATTAAAAAAATATATTGTTCGAAATTCAAGTTGCGAACAACTCTAGTTTGTTACATCGCTAAAATAAGTAAACAGAAGGTACTAAAACAACTACGTTATTGTGTACAGTTAATTAAGTCGACAACAACAACACAAATATAAATGTTTACAAATAAAAATAAACGGCAACAAAAAAAAAACAGGTAGAAAAGAAAACAAGTTACAGACAATAAGAAACAACAACAAAAAACAAGAGCAGAAAGAAGTAGAGGTTTGCATTCACGTGGCTTCATATGAACTATAAAGAAAATAAAGGTAAGAAATTAAAATATCTAGAATATGAAGAGATTTCGAAGTATTATTTACTCAGCCATATAAAAAGCACATCAAGCGGACAGCAGTTAGTTTATCTGTTGTAAGCTCAGCGAGCAAGTTTTTTGGTATAAACTCAGCGAGTACAGTTTGTTTGTTTGAACTCAAGTTGTAACGACCAGTTTTGTTGGAGCTAACTCAGTGAAGAGAGTTCAATGTGGATAACTTCTGGTTGAAAAGGTTCTGAACGAACCTAAAATGTAATAACGATCGAGTTCGAAGATCTTTAGGAAGAAAGATCTGTCGAGTAATTGTTGTTGTTTACAAAGTTGTAAATAGACGGAGTAATGAAGAACAGAAATTGTTATTGCTGGTGAAAAGATTACGAGCAGTGGAACACAAAACTGTGTTAATAAAGAATTATTGGTTAAAAACCAAACACAGATTTTTTTTATTTTAACTGCAATCTGCGAACTCATAAATAAACGTTTTTGAATGGTAAAAACGTAATAATATCAACGAAGCACTGTTTAAACTTTTTATATATATTTTTTTCCTTTTGTACTGAAAAAACAATATAAAAGCACAAATAAAATTAAAATTGCAAATGAAAATCTTTGTAACATAATGAATAACACCTAAAGAGGTTTTTTCTTTCTAAAAATGAAAAAACATGGTCAAAAATTGAGATGTCCTACTTCGACCCATGTCCAACTTTAACTCACTGTTCCCTATATAATATTGAATAATGTGATAAAATAAGTTTTTTTTTTTTTTTTTTTTTTTTTTTTTTTTTTTTTTTGAAGGAAATAATGGATATATGAGTTAAAAAGTGACAAATGTATAAAAATTGATGTTTTGCCCATATTTACTTGTTGCATATTTGAAGTTGTTACCGAGTCCATAAAAGGTTGTCGGTACTAATATTAGATACTTGCTTTTCTAATACAAAGATACAAAAATTTGGCCGGCAGCTTATAAAAATACAATATTTTAAAATAAAGGCTTCCCTAATGCATATCCCAACCAGGGTTGTCAGATCAGGCAATTTCTCGCCAAACGTGGCGATTTTAAAACTTATTTGGCGTCCTAATTTTCGGTTTGGCGACTTGGCGACTTTTTGGCGATTTTTGATAAAAAAAAAAATACGAAAAATTAAAATTATTATTTTCATTATTACTTTATTATTATTAGTTCGCGAACATGGTGTATTTTACTGTGTGGATTTTAGATGGCAGCCGAACTGTAATTGTGTTCTCGGTAACAAGAAATTTGTAGTTGCCTATATGGAACTGAAATTAATATATTTTAGTTCAGTTTACTTACGTAATACAATTTTCGGCAACTGGCAACGAAATAAGTTCATAAATGGTACGAGAAAAGCTGTTAACTTGAAAAATGTAGAAAAAAATGAATCTGTTTGATTAAGAAATTCACACATATGCATACCTCAGGGCTATGAAATATATCATCATTAAAAAGGTCTACTTCTCTCCAAATCCGCTAAAGAGTTTAAAATCGGATAGTTTACTGCTAAGTTATAAGCCTATAAGTGTATGAAGGGACGAAAAGCCGATCTTTTACCCGTAATTAAAGATTTTGGAGGTGTTTCTAAAATTTCAAAAACTGAATTTTGTACCCGATAGCGTTTATTTGAAAAATAGTATAACATTGCAGGTATTTTTTTTTTTTTTTTTTTTTTTGTCGCATAGAATAATTTAATTATTTATTACATTGCCATACAAGGTAATGTGAAATGTGTCGAAAATAAACTGTATATCGTTTTAGATATATAACAATAATGAGACAACATATCTATATCCAAACTGTGTTTTATATTAATTATTTTTTATAGTCTTCTAGCTTTCAGTAAACTATAAACTATGTTATAGTAAACATCGTACACTTTTTGATTTTGCTAATATTTTTGCTTAACTAACAAATTGAATTTTTTCCACTTTTGGCGAAATTTAAGAAATCACAAGACTTATTTTTCATTTGTTAAATTTAAAATAAATTTTATTGCCAAAATATAAAGGAAAAATGATTTGGCGATTTTTGAAATTGAATTTAGCGAAAAAGCATAAAAAAGATCTGACAACCCTGATCCCAACAAAAATATCTCTCCGAAAATCATAGAGGAATCTTTCTCAATTTGAGTTTTGAGTTTCAAATCATTTTTATATGGATATAATAAACATATATCATCAGCAAACATGCATAGGTGACCACTTAACCCTTTCGGCACAAGCGGTAAGGGTTAATCCAGGTTTGCTATATCATTTAAATAAATTGAGAACAAAAGTAGACATAATCCACTTTCTTGTGGCACACCATATTTAACTGATCTTATAAAGCATATTGTTTTCTGTTTGTAAAATAGCTTTCAAACAACAAAAGTTCGCGATCCTGAACATCATAGTATTTAAACTTACTTTATCTAATGGTCTACTAAATCAAAAGCTTTAGTGTAGTCAAAAAATAGTCCAGCAACCCCGGAAAAACCTTCACCTAAACCCTTACAAACATTCCTAACAGCGTGAAGAACAGCATCTTCAGTAGCGCACCTTCTTCTAAATCCAAATTGATAAGATAAGATAATAGTTTATCATATAATGTTTTCTCAAATATTTTGCCAATTGAAGATAGTACACCAATCGGTCGATATTTATCCACAGTAGATGCATTCACTTCCTTTGGTAACGGAACTAATTTATGCACTTTTAAAATATCAGGATAAACTGAATTATTTACCGTTCTGTTAAAAATATCGCATTAAATTATAGAAATTACTCCTCTGCATTCCCTGACAAATTTTGGTGAAATATTGTTGGCCTGGACTTTTATTAATATCCATACCTACAATATTACTCCATTCATATCCTCAATAGCAATGTTCCCAAGAGTAAAGCGGTTCCGTGAATGAAAAAGCGTCCGTGGAAAATTACAATTGCCCCCAAGACAGATTTCAATTTCTCTTTTTAAGATCCTTATGGTCGTTATAAAATAATCGTTAATGCAATCAGCCTTGGTCTTATCACACATAATCCTCCGACCGTCAGCGTCATTTGGATGAGTTTCATCGTCCTTTTTCCGCCCAAGAGTATAATATAATAAATTTCTAAGATTATTTTTTTTTTCTTTCTTTGACCTTTTTCGATTTTAGATAAACTATCAGAATAATAATTATCTCCACACTGCTTTTTAGCAATCTTTATTACCTTACTTATTCACTTCAAAAAATCTTGTTAACCGCGTTTGATTCAAAAGTTTATCTTTCAATAAAATTAATTTCTGAAGATTTTTATTAACCCATGGAATAAGGTCAAACCTTAACTGCCTTTTACATTTACTCACTATGGTTGAATCATTCATAGCGACTGTCATGCAAGAAATTAAATTATTCGTAAGTTCGATGCATTAACCAAAGAATAATTGTCAGGTAAACAATTTTGCAAGAATTCTTTTGCCTTCAAATAATCACAGTATGTTTTCCTTATCTCCCTATATTCCTTATTTCCCGTATTACTCTTAAACTTGCAGCAGTTTATATTACGATCTGAGAGACTATATTCCACTGAATCAATATAACTTTTATCTGCAAAGTTACTGAACATCTGATCAATACTCATCATACTTTATCAAGCTGTACGCAATATTACAATTGTAATTCTGAGGTATAGAAAGCAAATAGATATATTAGATATTGTGAAAGATATTCACATATGAATCACCAACTGTAATAATTGGATTACGAGCATGAACATATCATCAACAGTATGAAATGATCTTCGTTACATTTTTGATATCTATAAAACGAAATAAGTTTCAAGGGTTTACAATCAACTTTAAAATTACGGAGTGTAACCTTAATACGTTCTAAAATTGTTCACTCTTACAAATATCTAATTCAAATTTAATATTTCTATTCACATACAACGTTGTACCACCATAACCATCCTCTTTACAACAATGTACACTAATAAAACCAGAATTTTATAAATTTGTGTAATGTCCTTATTAAACCATGTTTCTTGAATTGCCGTTTTATCTGACAACTTTGGTAACCTAGCAATTAACTCTTTAAATTGGTCAAATTTCTCAAGAAAAGAAAAAAAAATTAAAATTAAAATCACAAATACACTTTTTAAAGTTCAAGAATGCACTGAAATATTAATTTCTTTGTCAAAAAATAGCCCGAAAAAAATATATAACAAATTCAATATACATACATATCCTTTTTAAAGCTAATAGGAACCGATGTCATCAGCATCATCAATTGTATTTACTCCATCCACTTCTCTGTTGTTAGTCATAAGTTTTTTTTTTGTAATGTTTGTTTGTTAGTTGTCGCTTCCAATAATAACTGGTCCACATCGTCTTCATTTCTGATAAGTTGTTGTTTTCCCAAATTACTGTTTTTGCAATAGATTTTCCCATTACGGGTGTAAATGTGTTGAAAACCAATTTCAATGATTTCGCATAATAAAATTGGTACAATATCTCTCTGCTGTGAAAGCCATTAACGTACACATCTTTCATATTCTTATTTTCTCTAATTTTGTACTTAGATAACATCAATTTTACGACCAGTGTTTTTTTACCAGCCTCGGATTGCTTCTTCGTTCTAAGAAAGTATGCAGCATCCACAGCGTTTGGTTTGAGAACAACACCCATCTTAAATTTACAACAGCATCAACATCACTAACTGTATCATCAGGCTTAACGTTGCTAATAACTCATCATCATTTTTAAATCTATAATCGTTTAATATTTTGATTGAAACTTTGAGATCTTGTACTTGTGTTTTTAATTTTTTGTTTTCCTCTTGTAGCTCAGTTATCTTCATCTTATTATCTGCAACGTCTTTGGAAACTTCATCAAATTTTGCTGACATAAAATTAATGGATTCCGTAAGCTGATCAAGCTATTCAAGTTTCTTAAATTTTCTTTTTCAGTTTTTATTGTGCAAAGTTCCTTTTCTTATTTCTCCATCCTCTTTACATAAGTGACATATTAACTCAGTTTCTGCTTTTTAAAATCTCTCAAACTCACTTACTCAATTTAATACCTTAAAGATTTGCTTGCACTTATAACACCTGACATAATTATCAGAATCTTCTTTGATTATATATTCGCAATCGAAACAATTTAATAATCTTTTTTATTTGTAGTACCATTTCTTTTAGCCATTTTTTTACTTCACTAAAATACCTTATGATCCACTCTATTTGTTCACAAATTTTCAATAGTTATTTTGCAGTATTTAATGCAAATTTATTAGAAGCTATGTTAGCACTGTAAAAATTTACGTTCAATAACAAGGATTGCCAACCTAAAATAATTCAATTTGACATGGGAAATTAAATGTCGTAAGAAATGATAAAGAAAACGGCATCGCTGTATTTTAAACCCTAAGGTCTAATGGCCGCTTACGTGATCAATGAAATTAACGTGTAGAATAACGAGTAGAAACATATCATGTGCATTGTTCCATAACGAATGTCAAACTCAAATTCCGAATTCTTGATCAAATCAACTCGGTATCGAAAGCGACGATTAGACCCCTGTTTTTCGTCACTTTAGTAAAAACATTTTTCTGTTAGATAGCTTTTTGTCTTTATATTCGCTTTAAATCAAGCTATAATAAACAGTCCTTCAATAAGCGCTTTCTGTCTTTAAATTTATACAAAGTGTGTGTGTGTGTGGAATATCATTGGAACTTTTTATTTGGTTGATTCTATTATGTATGAAATATAACAAAGTACAAATGTCCGCCACATCTTCGTTGGGTGGCGCGCATACAAAATGTCAGATTTTCATTGACTCTGATGCATAAATCATTGAGATTGTCGAATTAATATTGAAAAACACTTTTTGGGTTGGTGATGTCATTGGAATTTTCTTTTGTCGCATATCTATTTATGCCTAGTACTCTGTTCAAATTTGTGAAAAATGTTGTGCAACATTAATCTTTTCGTACGGAAAAATTGACATGCAACCAATGGCAATATTTCAAAATTTGTCGTTTTTATGTCCTAAAATATGCTACATGGTTTTACATTTGTAAACAAAAACCATATGTTTTTTCCAACAACCTAACAAATAATATACAGTTGGGACATAAATATTTTTACACATATAAAAATAATGAATATTTTTAGAACAATATTTTTATTTATTTATTGACATAAGTTCTATAAAAAACTAAAAAGGTTTTAAATTGTTTTGTAAGCAGTTTTGATTTTTTAAGATAACCTTGGTTTGGTTTGGTTTGAGGACAAGGATTCGCTGATCTAAGACCAGTGAGCGCAAAACACTTGCAGACCAAATGGTCCATTGTGATCGTCCTAAGCAAGCAAACCAGTCGAGGCCCTTCGCAAACCGAAGGATTGCAGTAGGGTTCATGCCTAACAGGTAGGTTAAATTTTTGATCATAAATTCACCCCATATGCGATGTCTCCTACCCGAGAGTCTGGGAGCGCCACAAAAGGTGCTCAATCGTCTCTAGCTCCTCCCCGTCTTCGCATAATCCACAATAATCCGTGTCAGCATTTGCCCATCTACGAGTCATCGCCCGGATACCATAGTGGCCTGTGATAATGCCCGTACTTAGCCTCAGCTCCGCTCTACTTATGGAGAGTAGAGCGAAAATCCTACGACTGGAAATAACTGGCCATAAAGATCTGGAGATCCTACAACCCGGATTGTCACACCAGATTTGACCAGTCTTCCCTACGAAGAGCTCCTCGAGTACTGTGATATAGTGGCTCAGCGGCGGCATAACGTCATCAGTCCGTAGAACCATTGATCCAGAGCCCCGAGGAGCCAACTTATCAGCCTTCTCATTACCAGTGATACCACTATGATCCGGTAGACAACAATGTTGAACGGTCTTCCGCAGCCTATTCAAGGCTAATTTGCAGTCCAGAACGACCCTGGATCTGACCAAGCAAGAACTCTCAATCATCTCCAAAGCCTTCCTAACCGCAAAAACATCCGCCTGGAATACACTGCACTCGCCGCTCAACTTATAAGAGTAACCAAAGATAGGCCGTTCGCAGTAGACGCCAGCCCCGGTGTCTTCCTCCATCTTGGATCCATCCATAAAACGGCCAGTCCGCCAAGAGGAGGGCCATCCCTATGCGCCACCTGGTGACATGCCCGGTAGGAGTGGGCAACTCCCTCGGGAATGACCTTACACCCAGTGCAGTAAAATTTTTTCATCAGTAGAAAACAATTTGTCTGTGGTTAAAAAGCACTATATCAACTATACAATTCACATTTTTTAACCACTCCATGGGATTAGTTTTTTTAGACATATAATAAAAGGCTATGTATTCTATGTTCTAACAGTATTTATGTCCCTACTGCTGCTTGAAATTTCGTACGAAATAAGTGAGCCTCATGTTATTTCGTAGTTAAAAAAAAAATGTTGCTAGAAATTTGTTGCAGTTGAAAAATAATGTTCACATATACATTTCACGTTTTTTGTAAAAAGAACAGAGTACTGCTTTCTAACATTATTTCACAATTGTTTCGTACGAAATATTTGAATATTGTTACGAGAATAAAAACGGATTTTGGTATATTTTTTGTCACCCTGTCAATGACATACTTATGTATTTGTGCATATGGCAGCACTGCCAATTAAATCATCCCTGGGTAACACAACCGTGCATGTTTAAAATTAACGGATAGAGGATATGAGATCATTTGAGACATTTCCGAAACTTTTCAAACTGTAGGCAATTAGTTATATAAGGAGACTGCTTTGCCTACGTAGTTAGTTCGGCTGTCATAAAATAAAGTCTGTTTAAGCGGAAATAAAAGTGTTCTATCAACGAATATTAAGTGTTGTATTAAGACAAACGGTATAAAAGTTATAGTGGAATAAATATTTTTTTTTTTTATTTATAAAATTTAACAAGGTTCTATAAAAATAGAAAAATATTAAAAATAAAGTGTTTACAAAAATAGATAGAGACTATTTTAAGTACAAAATAAAGCAATGGTGAATAGCTTGTGAAGACAAAAAAAATATTTTCTAATAAGAGCTTTTTATTTGTCGAAAACAAAAAAGGATGGCTGAATGCTCTAAATGCAAGATAGCGATAAGAGGTGTAAGTGGTATAAGATGCAATGGCGTATGTAATAAGGTATATCACTTTACAAAAAATGTGCCGGGATAGATCAATATTCGGCAAAAATCCTGGATGAAGACAACTTCATAAGATTTATGTGTGGTGACTGTCTTCAATACATTCAGAATGTTGATCTTGTTTTATGTATTATTCAAGATGGCGTAGAGAAAAACAAACAAGTATTAAAGGATTATAAATATGAATTTGAAAGTTCTATAAAGAAAAATTAAGATGAAATTAAATCACTTTTGGAAGCAATTGAAGAGAGATACGGAGAAAGGTTTATTAAAATAGACAACATCCAAAAATTATGTGAAGAAAATATGCAAGAATTTAAAAATATTTATGGAAATGTAAACAACATAGAAAGAAAGAATAAAGATATGTACGAAACAATTAAAGAAAGCAATACGAAAATGTGTGATGAGATAAAGAAAAATACTAATATCAAACAGAAAATGTCATACGCACAAGTAATTGCTAATAATGTGATGCTAGATGTCTCAAAAATGTCCCTTTAATTATAAAGCCAAAGGAAAAACAAAGTGTGGAAAAAACAAAGGCGAAATTAAATGAAAAGTAAATCCAATAAATTTGAAAATAACTAACGTCGAAAAAAGGAAAAAACGGTACATTAGTAATTCAAAGTGAAAATGTTAAGGAGAGGAAAAAAATTAAAGAAGCTATTGAAACTCAAATTAGTAAACATTATGAAATTAAAGTACCAAAAGAATTTGATATGCAAATTATAATAATAGGACATGAATTTTAAAATGCAGGAGAAAGAGTTAATAGACAAACTAAAAAAGCAAAATAAAATACTGGAAGACAGCAACATAGAACTTATTAAAATTTATGAATAAAAAGAAAAAAATTAATAGAACAGTATTTAACGCAAAATTGAAAATAGATAATCATATCCCAAAAGTTATTGAGCTGGATTAAAGCTCAATATAGGAATGGGATAGATGCCAAGGATATAACCACAAATCTTCGGAAATGTAAAAATGAGGGTTTATGTTATAAATGTCATGGAAAACATAGAAGCAAAGATTGTAAAAAGGAAATAGTAGAAAAATGTGTAAATTGCATGAAGGAAAATAAAAGACTTAATCTTGGACTAGACGAAAATCACGCAACATTCAGCAGAGAATGTCCCGGTGTATCAAAATAAGCTTATGCTAAAAAAGAGAAGAAAGGGAATAACTATATAACAACCAACGAAAATACATGGAATATACACGACTCCGAAAACACATTTAACTGAAAAAATCAATGAAAGTGAAATAGATCTGGATCTGCACGATCAATACATAACAATGTCCATTTCAACGAAAACAGGAAGAGTAATACTATATTTTAGAAAACATTGGAAATTGAATCAAAATAAACAAAATGTAAAGGACTCTAAATATTAGATTAGCGCATATATGGCGAAATGTGAAAACATATCATTTGTAATAGTGATAGTGTATAGATCACCAAGCCACAATAAAACAGAATTTTTGTGCAGATTTTCAACAATTTTTAGAAGAGATTTGCGAAAATAGTTATGATGTTATAATTGCAGGGGGATTTCAACATTGATTGGCATGCAGATTTTTTACAAGAGCGAATTGGAAAGCATATTGAACGATAACGATTTAAAACATATAATGACTGAATATACTAGAATAACGAAAATCTCTAAAACGGTAATAGACTATATAATCACAAATAATGAAATGGTTACGGCAAAAAATAATATAAATAATAAAATAGCAGATCATTAGTGCATATATATTTTTATCGATATCGAAAACGGTCGGAGAATACAAAACACGGAAATAAACATATTCAAATACAATAAAGATATTTTTAATAACGAACTAAGTGCAATAATAGAATTTAATGAAATAAATGATATAAATGATTGCGTTTACAATATTGATGATATTTTTGAACGTACAATTAAAAAATTTATAGTAAAAAGGAAAGGGAACATAATAATAATAATAAATGGTGTAGCAACGAACTAAGAATGTTAAGAAGAGAGAAAATCTTAAAATATCAGAAAGCTTTGTTTGAAATTACAATATCGTCATGGAACAATTATAAATTAATTAGGAAACACTTATAAACTTAAAATTGAAAATGAAAAGAATAAATTTACAACCAATAAGATTGCTAATAAATATAACCAAAAAAGAAATCTTGCAAAAAATAAAAGAACTAGTCCTAAGAACACCGAAGAGTGTAATTAAATCTGTGATTTTTAATAATGTAGACTATAATAATAATTTTGAAGTGGCTGAAAAATTTAATAACTATTTCGTAAATAGTATTAGGAAAATAAGAGACCCCATAGGAGACTTGCAATATGAGAACCAAGTACCTGTGATAAATTGTAGATTTAAATTCCATGCAATAACTCTATTAGAATTAAGAAATATATGTAAGAATATTAAGAAAAAGAACGACTACAGAAGAATATCAAGTAACTTAATATTGGACAACTGGAAATGTAGTGGTGGAAATATTGCTTCAAATTATAAATAAGTCACTTAGAACTGGAATTTTTTCCTGATATTTCGAAGGAGTCTTATATAACAGCAATTGAGAAAATTAAAAATACAAATAAAGGTGAAGAATTTCGTCCGATAAATTCTTTGAAAACTCTCGAAAAAATTCTAGAAACAGTAGTTAAGCAGCAGTTAGAAAAATACATGGAGGAGAACAAGTTGCTGTCAAAATTCCAATCTGGTTTCAGAAGAAAGTTCTCATGTGAAAACTGCTGTCAATTATGTAGTAAGCCGAATATGGAAAATAATAATAAGATTCTGGCGATTTTCCTTGATTTTAAGTGAGCTTTTGAAACGATCGATAGAGACATCTTACTACAAAAACTGATAAAATACGATATAGAGAATGAGGAGCTGATGTGGTTTAAATCATATTTAACAAACCGTAGACAAACTACAAAAATAAACAACACCGAATCTAGGCCAATTGAAAATAATAATGGAGTACCTCAAGGATCAATTTTAG